>CM035797.1:6254376-6354376 GCA_020466265.1 Siphamia tubifer
ATTATCTACAGTCAAATAACAGAAAAACCAACAAAAAAAACAATAAAATTATATTTTCTTCTGGGTTTGATGTGAAAAACATTTGACATGATGTCGATAATGACAACTGCAATTTTTTTTGTTTTGATGCAAAAAATAACATGAAAATATGGAAATATTGACATTTATAAACTATAATGTAAGAAAAAAATATGAAAAACCTGAACAAGTTTGAACAACATGAAATGTCTAAAGAAAATTCACTACAATTTTAATAAGATGTTGAATCAAAACATTGTTAAAATTGCATTTATTTTTCCTATGAAATGTGATTTTGTTTTGTTTGTTTTGTTGTTTCTTTTTAGTTTATAAAATAAAATATTTTTCTAATTTAATTTGCAAAGATAATAGTTTTTATTTATTATTATTTACATGTTATTCTATTATTTTACTGTAAACAGACTGAATGTGACCCTGGTTAGGACCTGGCCTCTGTGGTCTGACCTCTGACCTTTGAACTTGTGTTTTTAAAATGATTTCCCCTCAGATATTACTCCTAGACCAGGACCAGGACCAGGACCAGGACCAGGACCAGGGCCCCCAGACTGGTCCTCCTCAGCCCAGGACTGGATCAGCAGTAAACGACGCTCACATTCCTTCACATCAGGTCAGTTCAGTGACTCACCTGGACCAGGTCCTTTTTTTTTCTTTTTTTTTGTCTGCATTTGTTCTCATTGTTTAACACCACAGAGAAGGAGTCAACATTGTTTGAGATCAATGCATATTTTTTTGTGTTGCAGCCAAATATTTTAATATTTAGTGCATGTGTGTGACCATCAGCGGTCCTCCCTGAAAGCTGAGCAGACATCCTTTATTAGAACTCTCTATTATAAGCCAGGGAGGGCAGTGCTACACCTCAGTGATGTGTGGGGGAAACAAAGACTGGACAGGACGAACAGGGAAAGAAATTAATAGGCGGTACTATTGCAGTTAAAGATTGTAAGGTGGTGTGTTATTCCCAACTACTAACTGTCCATCAATAAAAATAAATAAATAAATCGAAAAAAGAGAAGAAAACCAAACCAGCACAAAAGAAAAAGAGATTCAATAAATAAATAATGAAACAAAACGGTAGTGAGCACCATAATTGTGGATGACTTGATAGTATAAAATAGAATGCAATAGAATAGAATAGAATAGAATAGGCCAGAAGGGGACACTAGTGCAAGAAGAGAATGAGTTTAGGGTAGAGCTTCTGTAGAGATTCTCAGCACATTCTGGGGGGTCCCATCATTCACTGAAATGGGACTCGGCAGTAGCTGGCGAGACCTGATCAAACATGCAAGTGTGAAGGACCCCGAAGCCCAGAACAACAATCATGGCAAGGCAGGGCCAAGCCAACAGGGCACCCCCCCATCCCGGGTCGTAGGAGCCACAGGGCGCCGCCCCCAGAAAGCCACCGGGGCCACTGTGAACGACGCAAACCCGGAGAACAAGAGGGAGCAGCTACAAACCCCCCCAGCACACCAAGGCCGACCCAGACGGCCCGGGGCATGAAGACCCACTCGCCACCCTAACCCCAACCTGGACCAGGTCCTGAACCCAGACCACATGGGGTCTAGACCAGACTCTGACAGATCTGCATGAAAACAGAATGTTGTCTTTGAACTTTTTACTTTTTACTTTTCATCTTCTGGTCTTTATGAATAAAACTAAGGTTCTCTGTATGAAATAGGACGGTACTACAACCAATCAGTGTAATCTTTAGGATGATGTAGTTAGAGCGCCGGAAAGTTGACAGAGGAGTCTGGAAAAAGTGAGGAATGACTAAACAAAATGGTGGATTATGAAGTTTAACGACTGTTGTCGCTTCTGTAAAAATAATTTAAAGATTGTTGACGTTTTCTCACATTCTTCACTCATCTGTGATAAAAGCCTGTTGTTGTTCTTCTATGGTTGTTTACACTTGTTTCTCTTTGAATCATTGCAGTGTCACTTTGTTAGCCCCGCCCTCTGACTCGATACTTCACTGTGATTGGTCGACCAGTTTGAGAGAAATCTAGTCAAAAGTTACATTGAGCGAAACTAGACTACAACTGTAGAACATTAGATTTACTGATGCTAGGAGGAGCTAGCGCCGCTAGGCTACAAATATACACAAAGAAATACAAACAAATATACAAAACATGATAAACTCACTAAAATTCACAAAAACGTAAACGTTAACACACAGTAAGTGAAGAAAATTCAAAACTTATTCAAAATTTCTTCTAAGATACAAAAGTAAAACACCGAAAAATGTGAAAGAATTTACAAACTATATGTCATATATACAAATGTTATATACATAATATACACATGTTTATTCAACACCTTCAACAGTTTAAACTTAAAAGAATGAAAACAAAACCACAGTGTACCTTATATATGGTAATACATATATAAGGTACACTGTGGTTTTGTTTTATTGTTTATTTATTTATTTCATTTATTCCTTTTTATTCAGGTTGTGCTTAGTGACTTTTGATTTTGACTGATTTTGCATTCACTTAATCCACCTTATAGTCCAGTGCGCCTTATCATGCAGAAAACATGTTAATTCTGTTTAAATGTATAATCAGATAAAATCATGTTGATAATCTGAGTTAATTTTGACAGCCTTAAATAAAACACTTTCAGAAAAACCACTGCTGAAACTCAATGATAGAAACTGAAGAATAAAATAAACACAATATAAATACAGTTTTTATTTCATGTCAGAACACACACATATGAAAAGAGTGTTTGTGGAGTGAAGGTGAGACTAAAATAATAATAAAATAATAATGATCTGCTGAGAAAATGTGTCAAAAACCTACAGGATGTTTTATAAACCACCACATAAAGTATTAATGTATAATAAAGCAGGACAAACCACAGCAGGAAACACACTCATATATATATATATATATATATATATATATATATATATATATATATATATATATATATATATATATATATATATATATATATATATATATATATATATATTCTCTTCATGTCTACTCATTTTTTTATTTTTTTTATTTTTTTTGTGGGTCCATTTGTAAAAGCCTGGATGGTTTGAAGACCTGGTCCACATGGATCCGGGTCTCTGCCTCTAACGTGGTCTTGTCCTTTCAGCCACATTTCAGAAGATCCGTCCTCCGCTGGTCCCGCTGGTCCCGCTGGTCCCTCCTGGACCCAGAGCTGGTCTGGAACCAGGATCCAACTACTGCGTGACTCTGGTGGTGGGAGACAAGTCCTCAGAACGGAACCCAGACCTGGACTCTGGTCTAAGGAGCTACATGAGCCTCCCACGGCCTCGCAACAAGTCTGTGTTCAAGAAGTTCTTTGGGAAAAAAGACTTTTAACGTGTGTGTGAAACTACTGAGTGTATTTATGACCCCTGTGTTCAGAGAGTGTCCTTTGGACGGAGACGCTGAGGACGACATGAGTCCTATTCACACTGTAGTAAAGTGTTCATATAGAGGATATACATGTGTCTGTGGGTGGAGCTGAACACAAAAGAAATGTTGATATATTGGAAAAAATATGTCATTTTATTGAATAGTTTTGGTCATTTTTGTTCATTTTGTTGAATATTTTGGTAATTTTTGTTCGTTTAACTGAATATTTTGGTCATTTTTGTTCATTTTATTGAATATTTTGGTCATTTCTGTTCGTTTTGTTGAATATTTAGTTCATTTTTGTTCATTTCATTGAATATTTTAACTGAACCACTACTGTGGATGATGTCAGCCATGACATTTTTTTACACTTTCTGAAAATCTGAGAAATTCATATCTGTATTGAAGACAGTGTTTGAGGATTATGAAATCATTGTATAAAATATTCAGTAAAATGACTAGAATATTCTGTAAAATGACCAAAAATTACCAAAATATTTAATAAAAGGCACAAAATGAACCAAATATTCAATAAAATGACCAAAATATTCAATAAAATGACCAAAAAGGAACAAAATATTCAGTAAAATTAACAAAAATGAACAAAATATTCAATAAAATGAACCAAATATTCAATAAAATGAAAAAAATATTCAATATAATGAACAAAATATTTAATAAAATGAACAAAATATTCAATAAAATGAACAAAATATTCAAAAAAATTGTACAAAATATTTAATAAAATTAACAGAATATTAATAAAATTAACAAAATATTCAATAAAATTAACAAAATATTCAAAAAAATTTTACAAAATATTTAATAAAATGAACAGAATATTAATAAAATGAACAAAATATTCAAAAAAATTGTACAAAATATTTAATAAAATGAACAGAATATTAATAAAATTAACAAAATATTCAATAAAATTAACAAAATATTCAAAAAAATTTTACAAAATATTTAATAAAATGAACAAAATATTCAATAAAATGAACAAAATATTCAAAAAAAATTTTACAAAATATTTAATAAAATGAACAGAATATTACAAAAAATGAACAAAAATTTACAGAATATTCAATTAAATGACATATTTTTCCACTTTCTGAAAATCTGACATTCGTATTCATATTGAAGACAGTGTAACTCGTAAACTTTTCTTTTTGTAAATGTAATTTTTGATGTGGTAACTTTTCTGACACATTATCAGTACAAATAAACTCATAGAGTATATTAGTTTTGCGTACAGACACATGTGTATCCTAATACAAACACATTCATGTGAATGGCTTTGGTATAAATGCGTTAACACGTGTGCAGTGGATCTGAACTCTAGTGTTTGTTGAAGATGATCCAGTTTCCAGAAGCAGATGAAAGTTCCGGACCTTTTGTGTGTTTAACGTGTACAGCGTGTGTTTGTGTTTGTGTTTGTGTACAGTGGGTGGTTTGACACTGCCGCTGCTCTGACAACAAACGAACTGAACAAAAGTTCAAACATTAAAAACTGATGCTTTGTGAATTTGTGTCAAAATTATTCTGGATCAAAGACGTTTAAGTTCCACATTTAACTCAATATGGGCTGAAACCCAGGGTCCTTCAAACCCTTGAAAGTTTGTGAATCTGAAAAAAACTTAGTTCAAGGCCCTGGAAAGTTTTTGAAAACGGACATAAATAGTCATCATCCTTGAAAGTCCTTGAAAATTAGTTGGGGGTGAATTCTAAATTTCACACAACAGCCCCAGTTTTAAATCCCAGATAATGTAATAATCCATGTGTCATTCATTTATTCTTTTTTCAAAATAAAACCAAAAATAAGACAATGAAAAAACAAGTTGTTTCTTCATTATTTGTTTCCAAAAACCAAAACTAAATATTGATAGTGATTTTACTTTTTGTGTTTAACCCTTGTGCGGTCCTTCGTAAAAGGCACACTGGCTGTGTCCTACAATCGGGTCTTAAAAACCCAGATTCCAAAGTTCAGTTCCATAGACTCATCACCCCACCCCCCAAGGATATATTACTGTTTTCAGTAGTAAGCAATGGCATCCTACAGTACGTATAAAAAGGTACATTTGTGAACCACCGTGTCTCTTTGACCCGAAGGACCACACAAGGGTTAAATGAATAATAGAAAAAGCAGATAACGGTTTTATCTAATTTTAACTTGAAGCAAATTGAGTAAACTGGAAATGACCTTTGACCCACAGTGATAAAAATGTAAACCTACGTCCTATTTGGGGAAACAAAGCGGGTCACCCTAAGACAGGGGTGTCAAAGTGTGGTCCTCGAGGGCAGGTGTGTCCTGCATGTTTTAGATGTTTCCCTCTTCCATTCCACCTGGAGGTTATTACATCATTATCAGTCTGATTATTAACTCTTTAAGTGTCAGTACTGATGCATTCTGAATGGATGATTTAGTTTAAATATTTAGAAAAATTAACCCGTTTTGTGCATGGAAAGAGTGCCAAAAAGCAAGATTTTTTTTTTTCATTTTATTTAAACATTTTTTAAAGGCAAAATTAAAATTGCTGGGACCAAATTTCAATACTAGTTTTCTTCTTTCGTAATTTTTTTTCTAAATTTTCCACATTATTTGTCATTTTATACAAATTTCTTAGTTTTTGTTGCTCATTTTGTTTATTTTTATACATTTTGTTTATTTTTTATTTTAGTATTTTTCTTAGATTTTCTACCATTTTGTGTCTTACTTTGCTCATGTTACCAATTATTTAGTTAGTTCTCAGGAGTTAAAGGGTTAAACTGAATCACATGGAAGAGGGAAATATCTAAAACATGCAGGACACCGGCCCTCGAGGACTGGAGTTTGACACATGTGAACTAAGACCTGAAGAAATGACCACAGAGAAAACTGGTGTCACATCATATCAGCTCAACACTGTCTGCTGAACCAATGAACTTTTACAAATTCAATTTAACGTAAACCTTGAATCTGTGTATCATTTGTTTATTATTTTTTCAAAATAAAACCAAAAATAAGACAATGAAAAAACAAAGTAGTTTCTTCATTATTTGTTTCCAAAACCAAAATGAAATATTGATAGTGATTTTACTTTTTGTGTTTAAATGAATAATAGAAAAAAAAACAGATAACAGCTGTTTTCAGTTTTATCCAATTTTGACCTGAAGGAAATTGAATAAACTGGAAATAAATTTTAACAAGTGAAACAAAGATCATTACAGTATGATATGACACCAGTTTTCTCCGTGGTCATATCTTCAGGTCTTAGGGTGACCCTCTCAGTTTCCCCAAATAGGACGTATGTTTACGTATTTGTCATTGTGGGTCAAAGGTCATTTCTAGTTTACTCAATTTGCTTCAGGTCAAAATTGGATAAAACGGAACATGGCCGTCATCTGTTTTTTCATGTTGGTCACACTACAAAACGCACAATAAATTTTTTTGCTTTTGCTTTTTCCACCTCACAGGGTCTATTTTAAAATAAAACAGATCTTTTTTTTTACTGACCCTAAATTTAACTAAAGTATTAAAACTCAAACATTATTTTTTCACCAATCTTACCAACACAATGTGTGACTAGGTTCAAATTAGATGGATTAACTCTTTGTGTCTCTTGTCTTTCGCATTTCATGACCCTTTAGTATCATCTCTACCGTTTGGTTGAGCAAAAAATTATTTCATGAATACCAAAGTATTTCTGAAACATGAGGATTATTTATGTAAAATAGACTCTGTAAAAGTTAATAAAATGAAAAAAAAAACATCCAACTTACCTGTCATTTTTTGTCCAAAAGAGAAGATCATAGCAGAGTTGTTGTCATGGTTACCATCTTCTTGGTGGTATATATACTAGCATGAGCTGAATATATCATTGACTGTCCAAGAAATTTGGTGTCAAAGGACTTAAATTTAGATTAGATATTAGGGTTCAAAGTTACCTCTACCAAACGGTTGAGCTGACCAACAAAGGGTTAAACACAAAAATGAAAAAACGCATTCTTATCTGTTTTTCTCGTTTTGGTTTTGGAAACAAATAATGAAGAATTTACTTGTACACGGATTAAGTGTTTACGTTAACTTTAATTTATAAAAGTTCATAGGTTCACCATGCAGTGTCGCACTTCCAGCTTAGAACAGTGGTTCTCAAACTTTCTACAGTGAAGTATCCCCTAAAATATACATATATAAATATATATGTATATATATATATATATATATATATATATATATATATATATATATATATATATATATATATATTTATTTTAGCCAAGTACGCACAACTACATTTTTGATTGAAAAAATGGGCCAAAAATTTTCTTCTGTTTTGAAGGCGTCCATTTTTATTTCTAAAACTAAAACAATCAACTGTAATATATTAAAAATAAAAAAAGTCCTTTGAAGTTTTTCATGCAAAATACAAACTGAAACATCCCCTCATTTATTTATAAGAAAATTAATGAATTATCCTTCATGAACAAATGAACATCAACAACAAATGTTTGTTTAATAACTCAAATAAAGTCAAATAGAAAATAGGACTGTCCTCTGTTGATATGAACAACCAGAAAAAATGAGGTTTAAAAAAAATAATCATCTATCATCTAAAACTTATTTTAACTCCAGATAATTCCTTTAATCCTCGAGGGCCGGTGTCCTGCATGTTTTAGATTCAGTTTAACCCTTTAACTCCTGACAACGAACAAAATAATTATTAACATGAGCAAAGTTAGACACAAATGGTGTCATATCCATCCTCACAGTCTATTTTCCCTTCACTGTCTTTCCAGTCTGCTCCCTGTCACCTTTCACCTGGTTCTCAAGACACCTGTCCTCATTACCTCTCCCTATTTAAGCGCTGTCCTTTTCTATCTCCGTTGTCAGTTCGTCCCTCATGAGTGACTGCATCTTGGCTCCTGTTTTCCCGACTTCCCGACGGACCGTGGCACAGATCAGTATTCGTGTTCATTTTGTGCTCGTAATAAAGAGCTGTTGTTATCGGAAGCAATTGGTGTCTGCATTTGGGTCCAATCCACTACAGATCCTTAACAGAACGAACTGACCAAATCATGGACCCCGCAGACACGAACCAGATGGCAGCTGCTATCCACAATCAGGCACTCCGTCTCCGAACCCAGGAGGAACGGCTCACACAGTTCCAGCAGGCTCTCCAGGAATCCGCCGACCGTCACGAGCGGATCCTCCTCGCCCTCGGGGAACAGATGCGGGGATTGACAGAGTCCCTGTCATCGGACCCCCGCTCAGCTGGAGCTGAGCGCCCGATCTCCGCAGCCGAGTCCGCCCCGGCTGCCGCCTCCGCTCCAGCGGCTGCCTCTCCTCTCCTGTCTCGTCCTGAGAAGTTTTCAGGGGACTCCGGTCGATGTGACTCCTTCTTCACCCAATGCAACATCCACTTCGAACTGTCGCCGTCCAGTTATCCCACCGATCGGGCTAAGATAGCCTTCATCATCACCCATCTGACTGGACGAGCCGAGACTTGGGCCACTGCAGAGTGGGGTAAGGATTCCCCCTGCTGCCGGTCCCTCCCGGGGTTTATCGAAGCTTTTAGAAGGATCTTTCAACAGGCTTCGAACGGGCGGGAGGCGGCGCAGAAGCTCACCACTCTCCGCCAAGGTAGCGGCACGGCGGCGGACTATGCCATTTCATTCCGGACGCTGGCGGCAGACAGTGGATGGAATGACACGGCTCTCCAGGGGATGTTCCTCCAAGGTCTGTCTCCCGTTGTCAAGGACCAGGTGGCACCTCTGGACCTCCCGGAGGATTTCGACGACCTCATCGCGCTCGTCATCCGGGTGGATCAACGCCTTCGGGACCGGCGGAGAGAGAGAGAGGAGGAGCGTCATCATGGAGGACCTCACCGCCTCGCCCGTAGCCCGGAGGCGGGTACCTACGACCCCGTTCGTTCCTCATCTTCGGCCGCTGTTTCCGGGTTCCGGGAGGAACCTATGGAGTTGGGGAGGACCCGTTTGAACCGGGAGGAGAAGCGGCGTCGGCGGGAGGGGGGGTTGTGCCTGTACTGCGGGGGCGGGGACCACCTCGTTGACACCTGTCCTTCCTGTCCATCCAACCCAGTCCGGTCCCAACCGCCAAAGCCTGGTCGGGTGAGTCCTGCTCGTGCCTGCTTTACTCTCTCACTTTCTTCTCAATCAGACACAGTTTCATCATCTGTCCTTATTGACTCTGGCTGTGACGCAAATCTGATTAGTGTAGAGTTAGTTCGCAAATTACACTTCCCTGTTCACCCTCTCTCAGTACCACACTCCACCACAGCTCTGGATGGGAGGCTGATGAGCAGAATTACTCACCAAACTTCACCGGTCAGGCTGGCCTTCCCAGATGGTCACTCTGAATTAATTGTTTTTTTCCCTTTTCGTTCTCTTGCTCACCCTGTGGTGTTGGGTTTCCCATGGCTTTCCACACATAACCCTCACATAGACTGGAGGAGAGCTAGAGTTTTGTCCTGGTCTGACACGTGCAGTAACACCTGTTTATCCCTCGGGGTGGGGGAGCCAGTGCACTCTAAGTCTAATCTGTCATGTTTTTCTGCCACTGTCCCTGAGCTCTCCGTTTCCCCAGATCTGATCGGGGTTCCAGCCTGTTACCATGATCTGCAGGAGGTATTCAGCAGGCAGCGGGCATGTTCTCTACCCCCTCATCGAGCGTATGATTGCGCTATCGATCTCTTACCGGGCACATCTCCTCCTCGAGGAAGGATATACTCCCTCTCTGGTCCTGAGACACAAGCGATGTCTGAGTACATCAATTCTTCTCTCCAGGCTGGCCTTATCCGACCCTCCTCATCTCCGGCGGGGGCTGGATTCTTCTTTGTGGAGAAGAAGGATCGCACCCTCCGACCATGTGTCGACTACCGGGGCCTCAATAACATCACCGTCCGCAACAGGTACCCGCTTCCACTCATCTCTACGGCCTTTGAACAGCTTCAGGGGGCCCGTTTCTTCACCAAGTTGGATCTGCGCAATGCGTACCACTTGGTGAGGATACGGGAGGGGGATGAGTGGAAAACAGCGTTCAACACTCCATCTGGTCATTACGAGTACCTGGTTATGCCTTTCGGTCTCACCAACGCACCCGCGGTGTTCCAAAATTTTGTTAATGACATTCTTGGGGAATTCCTGAATCGGTTTGTGTTTGTCTATTTAGATGACATCCTTATTTTCTCTCCTAATCTGTCTACTCACATCCAGCATGTCCGCACCATCCTCACCCGTCTCTTAGAGCACCAGTTATTTGTAAAGGCTGAGAAGTGCGCGTTTCACTCCCCCTCAGTCACCTTTCTGGGCTTCGTTGTGTCTGAGGGTCGAGTAGCGATGGAGGACACCAAGGTGAAAGCGGTCCGTGACTGGGCTCCTCCCCAGTCACGCAGGGAGCTTCGCCGCTTCCTGGGGTTTGCTAATTTCTACCGCCGCTTCATCCGTGGTTATAGCTCGGACGCTGCTCCACTATTCCAGCTGACGTCTGAGAAGACTCGGTTTGGGTGGACCCCTCGGGCCAGCGAGGCCTTCACCCGGCTTAAGATCCTGTTCACCTCCGCTCCGGTACTCACCTTACCCGATCCTCACCTTCAGTTCATTGTAGAGGTGGATGCCTCTGAGGTGGTGGTTGGGGCTATTCTGTCCCAGCGGTCCTCAAAGGACAATCGTATTCACCCCTGCGCCTTTTTTTCTCGCCATCTCATCCTCGCCGAACAAAATTATGATGTAGGAAATAGGGAACTGTTGGCGGTGAAAGAGGCCCTGGAGGAGTGGAGGCACTGGTTGGAGGGTGCAGAACAACCCTTCTTGGTGTGGACAGATCACCGGAACCTAGAGTATATCCAGGGGGCCAAGCGGCTGAATGCTCGGCAGGCTAGATGGGCACTGTTCTTCACGCGATTCAATTTTACCCTCTCCTATCGACCAGGGTCGAAGAACAGAAAGGCCGATGCTCTGTCCCGCCAGTTCTCCCCTTCTCCTCCACAGAAGGAACCAGAGACCATCTTGCCCCGGTCCCTGGTTATCGGGGGTCTCACCTGGGAGATAGAGGAACAGGTACGGTTGGCCAGTCAGGGTCAGGCTGTACCTCCAGCCTGCCCCAAGGGGCTGCTCCATGTTCCTCCAGCTTTGAGGTCCCAAGTCATTCACTGGGGGCACACCTGTCGGCTGGCCTGTCACCCCGGGGTCAGGAGAACCTTAGCGTTCATCCGACAGAGTTTCTGGTGGGAGGGAATGGAGCAAGAGGTTAGGAGGTATGTCCTTTCTTGTCCTGTTTGTGCTCAGGTGAAATCTTCCCATCAGCACCCCGCTGGTTTGCTGCTGCCCCTGCCAATCCCGACACGTCCCTGGAGTCATATCTCCCTGGATTTTGTGACCGGGCTGCCTCCTTCGGATGGTAAGACGGTGGTGCTCACGGTGGTGGACAGGTTTTCTAAGATGGCCCGTTTTATACCTCTGCCGAAGCTTCCCTCAGCGGAGGAGACGGCAGAGGTGCTGTTGGATCAGGTGTGTAGGGTGCATGGGTTTCCCAGGGATATTGTGTCGGACCGGGGGCCCCAATTCATTTCAAAGTTTTGGACTGAGTTTTGCCGTCTAATTGGGGCCAAGTCTAGTCTCTCCTCAAGCTATCACCCCCAGTCGAACGGGCAGGCAGAGAGGACCAACCAGGCTTTGGAGACGGGACTGCGCCTTCTTGCCTCTTCCAGGCCTTCCACCTGGAGTCGGCAGGTCATCTGGGTGGAGTTTGCACACAACACTCTGCCCTCTGCGTCCACTGGTTTCTCGCCGTTCCAGTGCGTGTTTGGGTACCAGCCACCACTGTTCGGCGAGCAGCAGGGCCCCATCAGAGTTCCGGCTGCCTCCACTCTGATCCAGCGGTGCAGGAGGGTCTGGGCCCGTGCCAGGAGGTCGCTTCTCAGGGCGTCAGCTACTGCCAAGAGGGCAGCTGACAGGCAGCGCTCGGACCCTCCTCCGTACCACGTGGGGCAGAGGGTTTGGCTCTCCACTCGGGACCTGCCGCTCCGGGTGGAAAACCGTAAGTTGGCCCCCAGGTTTATTGGTCCGTTTCCCATCATCAAGGTCATTAACCCTGTGTCTGTTAGACTTCGGCTCCCCAGGTCAATGCGCATCCACCCCTCCTTCCACGTCAGCCGCATTAAGCCCCACCAAGTTCCCCATCCTCTGGTCCCTCGCACAGCACCCCCCCCGCCGCCCAGGATGGTGGATGGGGGCCCCGTCTACACCGTGCGACGCCTCCTCGCGGCTCGCCGCCGGGGACGCGGCTGGCAGTACCTGGCGGACTGGGAGGGTTATGGTCCGGAGGAGCGGTCCTGGATCCCAGCCAGCTATGTGGTCGACCGGTCACTGATCACAGATTTCCATCGGGATCACCCGGAGCTTCCTGGGCCGTCTGGAGCCGGCCATTGAGGGGGGGGCACTGTCATATCCATCCTCACAGTCTATTTTCCCTTCACTGTCTTTCCAGTCTGCTCCCTGTCACCTTTCACCTGGTTCTCAAGACACCTGTCCTCATTACCTCTCCCTATTTAAGCGCTGTCCTTTTCTATCTCCGTTGTCAGTTCGTCCCTCATGAGTGACTGCATCTTGGCTCCTGTTTTCCCGACTTCCCGACGGACCGTGGCACAGATCAGTATTCGTGTTCATTTTGTGCTCGTAATAAAGAGCTGTTGTTATCGGAAGCAATTGGTGTCTGCATTTGGGTCCAATCCACTACAGATCCTTAACAAATGGTAGAAAATCAAAGAACAATACTAACATAAAAAAACAAAATGTAGAAAAAAAGAGCAACAAAAACTAATAAATATTTACAAAATCACAAATAATGTGGAAAATTTAAAAAAAGAATAAAATTACGAAAGAAGAAAACTAGTATTGAAATTTGGTCACAGCAATTTTTATTTTGCCTTTAAAAAATGTTTAAATAAAATCAAATAAAAATCTTGCTTTTTGGCACCCTTTTCATGCACAAAACTAAAAGGAAAATAGTTGAATTTTTCAGAATATTTAAACTAAATCATCCATTCAGAATCAACACTGACATTTAAAGAGTTCTTACTCTTAAGTCCAGTGGGTCAGAACAGTAAAATAATAACAGAACAACCTGGAAATAATGACAACTTCACTTTTGTGTCTGTTTAAGTAAAAAAAAAAAACATTAAATGATGAAAATACTCACACTGAGAAACTATTCAAACAAAAACATAAAAAAATGAAGTTTCTTAAGAAAATAAGTTCAATTTTAACAATATTATTCCTCAACTCATGTTTTATGTGTGTGCATTAATGATACAAAGACACTAAACCAGAGGTGTCAAACATGCGGCCCGGGGGCCAAATCTGGCCCGCCAAAGGGTCCAGTCTGGCCCTTTGGATGAGTTTTTGAAATGTAAAAATGACATTAATATATTAATTATTTTAGTTGAAGTTCCATATTCAGACCAATTCAGTCTCATAATAACATAAATACTCACAAGTCAAACCTTTTCTCTTTGTAAATGTAAATATTTTCATTTAGTTAAACTAAAACAAAGCATAATTTCACCAAAAAAACTGAAAAACTGAAACAAATATGAAAAACCTGAAATGTACATTATTAATAATATTCCACCTACTACTGCATGTTTTTTGTATGTGTAAGCTATAATAAACACACATACATTATAAACCAAAGCCTAATAATGTTGAAATTACACATTTATTTCACTTTGTTCATATTATTCACATTGTTTGAAAGGATGGTTTGTAGATGTAAACATTTTCATAATGTAAATTGACTTTTTTTCTCCCTCTAAAACATGGATAACAGTTTGGGGTTGATTATTATTTATATATTTTTATGTTTTGACTTTACTGGCCCGGCCCACTTCTGATCAAATTTAGCTGAATGTGGCCCCTGAACTAAAATAAGTTTGACACCCCTGCACTAAACAGTAACAGAAGCAGAACTCCAGATAATCCCTTTTAAACCAGACGTGTCAAACATGCGGCCCGGGGGCCAAAATCGGCCCGCCAATGGGTCCAATCTGGCCCCTGGGATGAATTTGTGAAATGCAAAAATTACACAAAAGATATTAGTAATAAGTAAGTAATAAACAATAATAAGTAATGAGTTAAAATTATTTGGCATCAATTCAAACTAAAATGGATCAGACCATAATCATAATAAACAATTATGAAAAAAAAAAACACATTTTGTTCTTTGTTTTAGTGTTAAGAAAAAGGGAATAAATAAAGAAACAAATAAATAAATAAATGTGAATAACCTAATAACGTATTATGTGGAATTTTACCAATATTGTGAATGTGTTTATTTATAAATCCATTGTTCTCTTTAAGTTGTGATGCACATGTGTATAAATGATAAACTAAAGTGGAATATTGTTAATATCGCACTTATTTTTTTAGGTTGTTAATATTTGTTCATGTTGTGTTCAAGTACAGTTCGTTTTCATGATAGAATTTTACTATTTTTGCTCAAAAATATCGAGAAAACTTTGGAGTTGACATTATTTCTATGTTTTTATCCTATTATTTCTATTATTTTCCTGGTCTGGTCCATTTTTATACCATTTTAGGCTGAATATGGCCCCTGGATTAAAATAAGTTTATGATTTTATGTTCATTTTTATTTCATTTTAAGTTTTTTATTTTATTTTTTTTTGTATTTGATGTGAGGTTCAAGTAACAACAGTCATTTCGGGAGCTGAAGTCGGTTAAATATTAATATTAACAGTCCTTAAATGTCCTTTATATGTGTGTGTGTTGTGTTTAATGGTAATGAGTGGATCAGCACATTGATGCGTTCGTGTGAACTCGTCTCATCCAGTGTCTGTTGTATCTCCGGAGGCTTTGAAGAGAAAAGGGATTAGATGAATAAAAAGATTAAAGGTTAGAGCAGGCTTATATCATTTGGCTCATTTTTACATATAAAAACCCTCCACCGCTCAGAGACTCAAACATCCATAATCAACGGTTCACCGGTGCCGGAGGACGTGGGGTCTCTGCGGACGTTATGGACGGATAATGAGTCACACATAAAGAGTTTGCAAATTAGCTGCTGTTTTAAATCACTAAATATTCAAGACAAAAAAAATGCAAATGTTATGAACCACAGCTCAGTTGAGTCTTAATTATATCAGATGTGAATTTAAGGCGCGTGGACACTTTAAATCTGCTGAATTATAACAATATGAAGGTTTTCAAACACGTCCCATTTATCCTGTGAATCTTAAACTGATCAAACTAGAGCTAAAAAAAAAACAAAAAAAAAAAAAACAGTGTCGTCATTAGAACTGGGACCATATGATTTTATGTCCATTAAATTCTTTTACGATTTTTTTTAAGGTGCCGATTCGATTTAAATTGCGATTCTTCGATATTCCCTATTTTTCTCTTGTCTTTTTAACACCAGACCAGGTGAAAAAGCTGAATGATGATCCTACAGATCATATCAGGACCAAAAAAAATACACATCATATGTGAGTCAGTTCAGATTTATTCAGCAGTAATATATTTGAATATATATATATATATATATATATATATATATATATATATATATATATATATATATATATATCATATTTATCTGCACACAACACAAACAGGAGCCTTTAAATCAGTGGTCCACAAACTACGGCCCGCCTCCACATTTGGTCCGGCCCCCTGAACAATACCAGAGACCATTTAGATTTGTTTATTATGTGTGTATTTGTATTTGATAATAAAGTTGGACTTTTACAATAAAATGTTCCTTAGTTATGAACTATTTTCATTATTAATGAAGCAGAGAGTGTGGGGTTGTCTCCAGGATTTGGTTCAGAGTGACAAGGTGTGGGTTGTGGTTCTGATTAAAGAACACAGATACAAATGTCCTCATTAAAGGTTTATTTACTGTGGTCTGTAATAATACAGTAACACTCACTATAACAATATATACAAACAATAATAAATTAACTAAGACCAACTATATGAGTCACTCAGATGTATTACATGGGTCATAGAACACACATCACTCACAGAAATCACAGATGACAGCTAGCAATGCTAGCTGCTAGCATATTATCGTATTAGCTTCAACAACACACCGCCGCTAAACAGCATTAGCTTATACAGTACAACATGCTAACATCTACCTGAACTGTACTGTGTTATTTATCTGACCTTGTGGCATCTACACACAGTAATAAACCAGGAATAGATGAATAAAAAAGAGAAAAAGAAGCAGAGATGGTGAACTTAGCACAGTTACCTACAACACAGAGGCTAATAAAACACGGACTACGTTCATAACCGTTATAACATTAGTGGTGCGTTCAACAGCGTGGGACATTTGAAAACTTACAGAAAAAGAGTTATTCCTGAACAAATATAACAAAACAATTAAAATAAACAATTAAACTGTGTGGGCTTTCTAACAATTAACTATTATTAACTAGTTTAACACAATAATTTTGACAGACGCTCATATGAGTCATTTAAGTCAGAGATTCTGCTCTGACAACTAAGCTGAACTTGGACCTGTTAAGATGAAGAAGTTTATGTTCTATGGACCTTTGTTCTGTGAAGAACCCACAGAGGGTTATTTATTTCATAAATAGTGTTATTATTTATTTTTCTGACTTTTGTTCTGTGAAGAATCCAGAAAGGGTTATTTGGTTGTGGCTTTCTAGCAAGCAATAATTTTTTACATTTAGGCACTTCTGCATTCATCACACTTTTTCTGTTACAAACTGACCCCTCATCTGAGAAGGAAAAGTTATGTGGCCCTCACTGGAAAAAGTTTGGGGACCCCTGCTTTAAATGAACGTACTTGATAATAAAGTGAACTTTAAAGTGAACATGTCCAGCTCTGCTCTTCCTTCTGTTACAAACACCACACACTTTAACTGTTGTTGATTGTTTAACTATATTTATTCAGGAACAACTCATTTTCTCTAAGTTTTCAGATATCCCGCGCTGTTGAACGCACCAAAGATGTTATGATGGTCCTGAACGCAACACCTCCACGCTTAGAATTATCCATTGTGTTGTTGCTAATCACCCTCTTTTTTCCAACTCTAGTTCATATCCTCCTGGTTTATTACTGTGTGTAAATGACACAAGGTCACATTAATAACAGTTGAATAGATATTATCATAGTGTATTGTTTATTTGTGCATAAGTTAATGCTGTTTAACGCTGGTGTGTTGTTGAAGCTAATACCATAATAAGCTAGCTGTCATCTGTGTGCCTTCACTGAGGTCATTTCTGTGTATTCTATGACACATATACATCTGAGTGACTCATACAGTCATCTACAGTTTTTACAAGCAGTAATTTTTCCCACCTGCCTTAAAATTAATCATTTAAAAATGGGAAATAATTTAGATTTTTTTTAATCGTTTTAAAAATCATAAAACAAAAAATCCCCATACATATGTGAATTGATTTTTTTCTCCCGCTCCTAGTAGTAATAATAATTATGTCTGAACTGTCAGCTCCTTCTGTAACCATGGAAACAACTCACTTTCCTTATTAATTCAACTCTCTAAGTGGAACCATAATTGATGTGTTTGATTTTTTTTTGGAAGTAAAGTCTTTTAAACTGCTAAGGTTATGTCCTGGTGAGGCAGGGCAGGGAATTCCTGCATTAGAAAGGTCATTGAACGCAGCACAGTACAACGTCGACTAAAAACCACAATAGAAACAGTTGACACTAAAATCCATTGTGGACTGTTGTTACCAGTCACATTTTTCCAACAGAGTGAGACATCTCACTTGATTACAATCTCTGCTGAGAGTCGCTCATGTGCAGTAGCATCTGTGAACCGTAACATACAGGTACTAGTACCAAAACTGGTAAAGTTTGGGAGCATTTTAGTCTGGATACGATGAATAAAATGTCTAGTGGAGACGTTTGGTTGACGTTCAGTGAACATTTGTATTTTTGTTTTAAAAGACAACTTTAGCGTTATGTTCTGATAAACATGTTTTACATTAAATGTGTGAAGTCTGAAGAGAGTGGACTAGAGCTGGGAATATTTGACCCAACCAGACCCTGCATCATTTTTATCATTTGAATCGGACCCGGGCCAGTTCTGACATTTAAAGTAAATGGACTGTACTTATATACGTTAGCCTCACATTCACCCATTCACACACACTCATACACCAGTAGGTTCTAAGGTTCTGTCAGTTCTACTGGGAGACTAACAAAGGGTTCAGTGTCTTTGTCCAAGGATACTTTGACATGTGGACAGACAGAGCTGGGACATGAACCACCAACCCTTCAGTCATTGACGACCCGCTCTACCATCTGACCCACAGCCGCCCCAGATCCACTTCCTGTTCAACCATGGAGTCCTTCCTGCAGACGTGCACACCCAGCACTGGGTCAGATGTTCAATAAAACATGTATTTTCATTCTACTCACTGTTCTTGTTTATTATCATTTGCCACATAATTAAATGAAGTTCATGCTAAATTTAAACAAAAATGTATAATTATCTGATTAGTCGACTAATCGTTCAATAGTCGGTGACTAGTTGTCTATTAAAATAGTCATTAGTAGCAGCCCTAAATTTCACCTCTAGTCAGAACAAAACAGTAGACTGCCATCTAGTGGAGAAAAAAAAAACAACACAACTGACAAAATTAATTTGTTCCATAAGTGTTTTCGTACCGTGAATTTTTTGTAAATAGTCACATTTGACATGTAAAAGGTCTGATTGGTTCCAAGGCCCCAAATACTACCCCCTACACCCTTTAAAAATGATAAAAATATACACATTTTGTATGAAATATGTGATTTAGATGTAATGTATGGGTAAATGTGTCTTCACTGACTGAACATTAAACATTAAATCATTAAATGAAACAGACATGTGGGTCATTTTCATACCAGACATGTGGGTCATTTTCATACCAGACATGTGGGTCATTTTCATACCAGACATGTGGGTCATTTTCATACCATTGTGTTTGTTAATTGTCACTTTCAGCGGTCTTTGTTGATGGACGTTTGGTGAAATATCGATCTAAAGACGATTACCTTTGACAACTTTTCATAATTTTCCTTAAATGTACAAGGCGTACGTCATCAAAGTGGGCCATAGAACGACTGCTGAACATTTTTTTGGGATGTTTTTGTTCCATTAATTTGGAAAGTTAATGAAATGTCTCATGGGTAGGTATATATTCTCTTGAGGGGTTTGTTTCATAAATTTAATTTTCTTTCGTATTCAGACGACAAATTGATAAAAGGTTTTTCGTAACTTGGATTATTCATTTGCTGGGTCTTTTGTAAATTGAGGTATGACTGTAATTTCCTCTTCTTCCAAATATGGTCATAACGAGGTCAAATGTTAAAAAATGTTTCAGTAGTTACTTTAAATGATAAATGGACAGCGCTTATATAGCACTTTTCCAGCTTCATGGTGCTCAAAGCTCTTTACAGTAGCCTCACATTTGCACTCAAACACCAGTAGGTTTCTAAGGTCAAAGGTCAGTCCTAATGGGGGCCTAAGTCAGGGTTCAGTGTCTTGCCCAAGGACACTTCGACACGTTGACAGCAAGAGCTAGGACACGAACCGCCAACCTCTCGGTCATTGGGCGACCCACTCTACCTACTCTACCAACTGAGCCACAGCCGCCCTTTAGAGCAGTGGTCCCCAAACTATGGCCCGCGGGCTGGATACACCCCACCTCCACATTTGGTCTGGCCCCCTGAACAATACCAGAGACCATTTAGATTTGTTTAATATGTGTGTATTTGTATTTGATAATAAAGTTGGACTTTTACAATAAAATGTTCCTTAGTTCTGAACTATTTTCATTATTAATGAAGCAGAGAGTGTGGGGTTGTCTCCAGGATTTGGTTCAGAGTGACAAGGTGTGGGTTGTGGTTCTGATTAAAGAACACAGATACAAATGTCCTCATTAAAGGTTTATTTACTGTGGTCTGTAATAATACAGTAACACTCACTATAACAATATATACATACAATAATAAATGAACTAAGACCAACTATATGAGTCACTCAGATGTATTACATGGGTCATAGAACACACATCACTCACAGAAATCACAGATGACAGCTAGCAATGCTAACTGCTAGCATATTATGGTATTAGCTTCAACAACACACCGGCGCTAAACAGCATTAGCTTATACAGTACAACATGCTAACATCTACCTGAACTGTACTGTGTTATTTATCTCACCTTGTGGCATCTACACACAGTAATAAACCAGGAATAGATGAATAAAAAAAGAGAAAAAGAAGCAGAGATGGTGAACTTAGCACAGTTACCTACAACACAGAGGCTAATAAAACACGGACTACGTTCATAACCGTTATAACATTAGTGGTGCGTTCAACAGCGTGGGACATTTGAAAACTTACAGAAAAGGAGTTATTCCTGAACAAATATAACCAAACAATCAAATAAACAATTAAACTGTGTGGGCTTTCTAACAATTAACTATTATTAACTAGTTTAACACAATCATTTTGACAGACGCTCATATGAGTCATTTAAGTCAGAGATTCTGCTCTGACAACTAAGCTGAACTTGGACCTGTTAAGATGAAGACGTTTATGAAAACACTGCTTAGAATGACAGTAATACAACAGCGTACAGATGATAGTCTGATCATTTTCATTCGTTTATAATGTGAACATTTTAGTTAGTGTCCACAATTTTAAAGATCATACAAAAATGAACAACTTTTGAATTCTGACCTTATTTAAGTTTTTTTAAACTGTCCACCCTGATACCAGAGGTTAAACTTTAGAATAACATATATATTATTGTTATGTTTTATTGTTATAATTATTTTACATAATATTATTATTGTTGTTGCTGTTATTATTTAGTTTATTTGTCTTATTTGTCATCCTACATTGTTGGGTGTGTGGGGAGGAGGTATGGGGACATTTTGTATTTATAAAACATAATTGACAAATGTTATGATTCTGACCAATAAACAAAATTAAAATATAAAAAAAAAACATTAGAATCAATGTGTGTTTTTTCTTTTTGTGTTTTAAAACTCATTTCCAGTTCCCAGTAATAATCATGTGGGTCCTTTCCTTCTGCAGATTCAACTGTACACACTGTGTTGTTACAAAACTGGAACATCTGAACACGTCTTCACTCTCACACATGTTCTTTTCAGATGACAGACTGAAGCCAAAGGTCCCACCGTGGTCTGGACAGGCTGTTTACGGGAGCTTTTGCACCGGAAACAAAGAAAAGCTGGAGTTTGTGACGTGAATTTGTCAACAGTGTGTAGAGGAAGCGTTAACCACGGTCACATATATGTGTCATTATCTACACTGTCTGAAAACTGCATGACTCAACCTCCTGTAATATACAGTTTACACAGAAAATAGCCACAAGTCATGTGACTTCACCACAGCCAGAGGTAGAAGTAATTAATACTAGTACTTCTTATATTGTACTGAAGTACAGTGTTTAGGTATCTGTAATTTACCTGAGTATTTATTGTTCTGGCAACTTTTTACTTTACTCCATACATTTTTGCATAAATATCTGTACTTTATACTCTTTATATTTATATAAATATCTTTACTTTATACTCTTTACATTTATATAAATATCTTTACTTTATACTCTTTACATTTATATAAATATATGTACTTTATACTCTTTACATTTATATAAATATCTGTACTTTATACTCTTTACATTTATATAAATATATGTACTTTATACTCTTTACATTTATATAAATATATGTACTTTATACTCTTTACATTTATATAAATATCTGTACTTTATACTCTTTACATTTATATAAATATATGTACTTTATACTCTTTACATTTATCTATAATTGAACAGATCTGTGTGTAGTGTGTCCTGTTTGTCTGTTGAACATCTAACTCCACCAAATGATCCAACATTTTAGGGTGTCTTTCCAGTACTATGGTAGATGACAGTTCAAAGGTTCACACCATTATGACAAACAACAACAAACATATTAGACTAATTTCATTGCTCTTTCTAACTCCCGCCTCCTGATTTGGCTACAGCTGTGCCGTAGTGCATTTACTAATGACAACTAACTGCTGTTATGGACTTTAACAAGGTCTCTATGACAACAACACAACTGTGCTACACGCCGCTAACAACTTCAGTCCCCCCAGGAATTCACAGACATTTTTGTTGTTATTGCGGCCACAGCACGTCTGGTTACAACCGAGGATATTATTGCGGCGCATTCGCACGAGTTCAACAAGGTCCGTAATTTACTGAATGAACTGATTCACCTTCAACTGAACATTGCACCAATGACTGTAGCTACATTACTATCTGGCTCATCCACCCTTCAGTTTTATCACTTCACTTTTAGACCATTTTCATTTTTGGTGTGTTTGTTGTTAGCTGTAGTTTAGTAGGCGGAGCCACATTGCCCAGTTTCCTGCTTTTCGTGCATTCAATTCTGAAAGTAGACAGTGACATTCGAGTGTTGGATGAGTGGCTGGCGGCTCACTTCACAGCCATAATAATAATAATAATAATAATAATAATATATGTTGCTGGGTGTTGATTGGTGTGGCCTGCGTTAGCATGACACAAACTACTACAGTGGTAGACTGTCTGCTGCACCTGAAACCGGGTTTTACTAATTCCACCAGCAGTAACAACTGACACCATTAGCATTAGCATTAGCATACTCACAGATGCCAGTACACACTTCCAAAACAGCCACAACTAGTCTTTCTTTCTGCTCCTTCCAACTTATTTCATCCACTTCCACAACAATCTCACATTTTTCTACAGACTGCACTATTAAACTTAGAATTTTTGAATTAATTAAATATACAAAAAAACCCACAAGTATTCAGAGAATGTCTAATCTTGCCCCTATTTTGTGTTAATCTCAAGTTTCCATGACAACCTGTTCTGGAATTAGAGCCAATAATGTGATTTTGACCTTTCTGCTAAATGCAACCTTGACCTTTGACCTTTAATATTAATAATTTCATTATATGTATATATGTGTCAGTGTGTGTAATATTATGATAATATATCCAGTATTGATTAAGTTATAGCATGATATGTCTATGTTTGACACAGAAATCTCACAATCAAAATTTTGCGACATGTCACCTTTGACCTCCAGAGATCTCAAATTACATCAATTATTATTATTATAATTTTCATTCCACATCATTTGGTACCTCGCTGTGACCCTCTGTTCTTTAGTTATAACCGATAATGTGATTTTGACTTTTCTGGTAAATGCGACCTTGACCTTTGACCTTTACCCAAATAGATCATTGCATCTGATGTGCATTAGCTATATCTATATACCCATGTAATTTCATGGTGATATCTCAAGTATTCATTGACTTATAACATGATATGTCTCTACACACACACACACACGCACATGCACACATACACACACGCATGTGCACACACACGCACGTGCACACACACGCACGTGCACACACACGCACGTGCACACACACACACACACACACAGTGACTCCAATAATTATTTAAAAAGGAAAAATACAGGATGTACGATGAAAAGCGCAGAGATGACAAATGACAACAAACTACTTTGTTCATGGGTCAGATTGAGTTTCTCAGTTGTATTGCTGTAGATATGACACCACAGACCCCCCCCGCCCCCCCCACCCCCCCCCTCTGCGTTTCCTCTCTAACCACTAATGACAGATCACATGACCTGGCGTCCGGCGGCGAGGTGTGGATCCGACAACACTGACCACAGTCATTCACCCAGATCCGGAAGATCACAGAGAACTGTAAGAGGATAGTGCTGTCCTCAGGCCCCAGACCCCCCCCTCAACGCCCCCACAGCCCCCCCACGCCTCATCAGTCTGTAAACACAACACGGGAAGTAAAGTACAAATACACCGTGACTCCTACTTCATTCACTTTGAACACAAACATCTGTACTTTACACTGAGTACATTTAAACTGAGGGTTCAGGTTCTACAGCAAGGGGTGTCAAACATGCGGCCCGGGGACCAAATATGGCCCACCAAAGGTGCCAACGCGGCCCCTGGGATGACCAATATTATGTACAGTCAAACAACAGAAGAACCTACAAAAATAATAATAATATTTATATTCCCGAAACGTGGAGTGTATGGAATGTAATGGTTTAGCGTGCGCTGCTGCCGCCACATAAGGTTTTTCGTGTTAACGCGATAACTTTTGAATGGTTGAACAGATTTGTCACTTCGGCGTGCTAATGCTCTAGGACAGAGACATGAACATTCTGGAGGTAAAAACTTTCAAGATGGCCGAATTTAATCTGGCCCATAACGTTTGAACAGCTGGACGGACGGACACATGGACTCCTCTGGTGTTGGAGGCTGACAATTTCAAGATGGCCGACTTTCAAGAGGCCAAATGATCTCTGGCCCATAACGTTTGAATGGGTGAATGGGTGAATGGGTGAATGGGTGAATGGGTGAATGGGAGTGGTAGAAGTGATGGGTGACTGGAGCATCATGTTTCAGGGATATACCATCCACAGGTGTCAAACATAGGGCCCGGGGGCCAAATGCAGCCCGCCAAAGGGTCCAATCTGGCCCCTGGGATGAATGTGTGAAATAAGAAGATAATCAATAATCAAGGAAGTTAAAATCATTCTAAAGTTGGTGAGTCTAGTAAAATACTGTCATAATAAACTAGAAATAATGGAAACAGACATTAAACTAACAACATAACCAATATTTACTTTCAAAGTGGCCGAACTACCTCCCTCCTCCTCCTCCTCCTCCTCCTCCTCTCTTTCCTCTTCCTCCTCTCCCTCCTCTCCCTCCTCCTCTTCCTCTTCTTCCTCCTCCTCCCCCTTTTCCTCCTCTCCCTCCTCTTCTTCCCCCTCCTCCTCCTCCTCCTCCTCTCCTTCCTCTTCCTCCTCCTCCTCTCCCTCCTCCTCCTCCTCCTTCTCCTCCTCCTCTTCCTCTTCCTCTTCCTCTTCTCCCTCCTCCCCCTTTTCCTCCTCTCCCTCCTCCTCCTCTTCCTCTTCTTCCTCCTCCTCCTCTTCCTCCTCTTCTTTCTCCTCCTCTTCCTCCTCTTCCTCCTCTTCTTCCTCTCCCTCCTCTTCTTCCTCCTCTTCTTCCTCCTCCTCCTCTCCCTCCTCTTCTTCCTCTCCCTCCTCCTCCTCTTCTTCCTCCTCTCCCTCCTCTTCTTCCTCTTCCTCCTCCTCCTCCTCCTCCTCCTCCTCCTCCTCCTCCTCCTCCTCCTCCTCCTCCTCCTCTTCCTCCTCCATTGTGGTCTTTTTTCATTTATCTTCTTCTTGTAACTTTGATCTTCATCTATAAAAGGTGAAACCTGAAACCATAGGCCTACCTGCCCCAGGGCATCATGGGAAAGTGATGTAATGGGAAGAACAGTTGTTCACAACCTGGTTTAACTTCAGCATCACAAATATCTGACGACCTTTGACCTTCCAAACACATGCTCTTGTTTCTGCAAAAATGTATTAATGTCATAGTTTACTCTGAAATGTTAAATACATGTTAATTAGACTTTATTCATAGCACAGTCGTCGCTCCACACAAGTAAAACTCATTCCTACATAATTTAAATAAACAGAATATAAACAGTTTTAAGATAAAAATAATTCATAATAAATTATGAATAAAAGTTAAAGGTGACGTTTAGGCTGAAGTTTGGTTTGTCCAGGGGTGGGGGTGGGGGTGGTAGTGTCCCAGTTCAGGTGAAGGCAGAGGGGTAGGGGGAAGGGGAGGGGCTTTACACCCTTCAAATGGAGGGGTATAAGAAATTTCCCAGAATACAATGCAAATCTTTTTTTTTAATGGCTGCATCTACGAAAGTACATGGATGTAGAGACCAGTAGAGACCAGTAGAGACCAGTAGAGACCAGTAGAGACCAGTAGAGATCAGTAGAGATCAGAGGAGACCAGTAGAGACCAGAGGAGACCTGTAGAGATCAGAGGAGACCAGTAGAGACCAGTAGAGATCAGAGGAGACCAGTAGAGACCAGTAGAGACCAGAGGAGACCAGAGGAGACCAGTAGAGACCAGAGGAGACCAATAGAGAACAGTAGAGACCAGAGGAGACCAATAGAGACCAGTAGAGACCAGTAGAGACCAGAGGAGACCAGTGGAGATCAGAGGAGACCAGTAGAGACCAATAGAGACCAGTAGAGACCAGAGGAGACCAGAGGAGACCAATAGAGACCAGTAGAGACCAGAGGAGACCAAAAGAGACCAGAGGAGACCAGTAGAGACCAGTAGAAACCAATAGAGACCAGAGGAGACCAATAGAGACCAGAGGAGACCAGTAGAAACCAGAGGGGACCAATAGAGACCAGAGGAGACCAATAGAGACCAGAGGAGACCAGTAGAGACCAGAGGAGACCAATAGAGACCAGTAGAGACCAGAGGAGACCAGTAGAGACCAGAGGAGACCAGTAGAGACCATTAGAGACCAGTAAAGATGAGAGGAGACCAATAGAGACCAGAGGAGACCAGTAGAGACCAGTAGAGACCAGAGGAGACCAGTGGAGATCAGAGGAGACCAGTAGAGACCAATAGAGACCAGTAGAGACCAGAGGAGACCAGAGGAGACCAATAGAGACCAGTAGAGACCAGAGGAGACCAAAAGAGACCAGAGGAGACCAGTAGAGACCAGTAGAAACCAATAGAGACCAGAGGAGACCAATAGAGACCAGAGGAGACCAGTAGAAACCAGAGGAGACCAATAGAGACCAGAGGAGACCAATAGAGACCAGAGGAGACCAATAGAGACCAGAGGACACCAGTAGAGACCAGAGGAGACCAATAGAGACCAGTAGAGACCAGAGGAGACCAGTAGAGACCAGAGGAGGCCAGCAGAGACCAGTAGAGACCAGAAGAGACCAGTAGAGACCAGTAGAGGCCAGTAGAGACCAGTAGAGACCAGATGTGCTGATCTGAGGTCTATCTGTAATGTGATGGTCCACATTGAAACATGACCAGTGATGATGTGAAGGTTTAGATCAGGGGTCTCAGACTCAGTGTCTTTCAGGGGCCACATTTTTCTCCAGTGGACCAGACCAGCAAAATAATAGAATAGACTAGAATAGAATAGAATCTGTAAATAATGACAACTACAAATGTATTTGTATTTATGCAAAGCACTCCAACACATTAAGAAAATACTTTTAGAAACTATCCAAACAAAAAAAGATGTGAATAACAGAAACATCTTGAGAAAAATCTGGTCAATTTAATCAATATTCTGCCTCAGTTTATCATTAGTCCATGTGTTTTATGATGGATCAGTAACAGAAGCAGCATGTTTATATTTGTTCAGGTTATTCACATTTTATTGGTCCAGGATAGTTTGTAAATATGAATATTTTTTTATAATTTAATGTTATACAGAGACAAAACAGAGACAAAAAAATAAAGTTGTCATATTTATTGTAGGCACAGTGTATTTTTTTTGCATCACAATGAGAAGAAACTCTGGCATCATTATTTTTCGTAGGTTATTCTGCTGTTATTTGACTGTGAATCATATTGGTCTGAACTAACATCAGTTTATAAGTAGTTTTGGTTTTTAATTCACTATTTACTGTGGAATTTTTGTACTTTGCAAATTCATCCCAGAGGTCGCATGTTTGAGACCCCTGGTTTAGATGTTTTGTCTGAGGGCTGTTTGGGTGATGCATCATAAACATACCCCCCCCCCATCACCACCTTCTGAGTCCCCTCCACAAACTGCAGTAACAGTAGACAAACATCCTGGTGTAAGCTGCAGACCCTCCCCCCATCCTCATCCATATCCTTTGTCCTGGATCAGTGTAAGCTCCTTCATTTCTGTGTCGCCTCTGGGGGGTTGTTGGGGGGGGTTGACATCTGTCTCACATATATGGTGTGAACGCATCAATGTAATATGGATATGGACTCCCTCCTTGTTTATTCAATCTGTTGTGTTTGAGTGTCTTCACAGGACACATGGGTAGATGTTCGATTGGAGCGGCCGTTGTCCTGCCGAGGCTACAGCGCGATGAGCCACATGCAGACGTGTCGAGATGCATTCTATAATAAACGTTCAAAATGTAATAACTTCTTCATTTCATTTTGTAATAAACTGCCCCAGCTCATTTTGTAATAAATGTTTCCTCCTTATGTAATAAGTTATTCCATTTTGCAGCAGTAGGTGTCATGATGGGGTGAGGTGAAGGAAAGGTGCTGAAGGGAGAACACATTTAATGAAAACACGACATAGCCTGAGGGTAGGTCAGCCAGAGTCTGTGGTGGGGAAAAATGTCCAGCTTATGGAGACAAGGGAAATGGTCCCGCACCGACAACTGCAAGCCTAACTGATTATATCAGGGGTTCACAATCCTGCTCCTTGAGGGCTACTATCCTGCATGTTTTAGATATATGCCCCTTCCAACACCATCAAATGATCAAATGATAAACCTCTCATCAAGCTCTGTAGACCAGGGGTTCTCAAACTTTTTTGGCCCAGGTCCCCCTTGGAGGGGTGAAATTTTTCCATGTCCCCCCTCATCCTCGTGATACTGAAAATAATAAAAAACACTTCAACAATGATTATTATGAAACAATGATAACCTTTTTTAATAGTGCTTTTGTGCAAACCAGCCACATTTTCAGGTATTATAATATAAATGAACACTTCAGAAACAACAATTTTAAATAATTTTAAAATAATAAACGGAACAAAAGACACACAAAACCGTGTGTGTGTGTGTGTGTGAGAGACAGACAGACAGACAGACAGAGACTTAATGAGAGGGATGAGCTTGTCAAACTCAATATAACTATCAATGTACTTTCTCTTTTTAGGGTTAGGGCGTTTGTTTTTGTCATTGTCATTTTCATTGTCATTTCTTTTACCACTTCTTGAGGAACTTGGCGGACACAAAAATCGATCCATGTTCACTGCAGGGTGGCTAAAAATAGCCTGTGACTCGCTCCGTCTCAATTTAGTCAAGCTAGCGTCAAACAGCGCTGTTACTTCCGCCCGCTCGCTACAAAATAAAATGTTCGCATTTCAAAATAAAACAGCAAAAAAACAAAAAACAAAACCGTGAATAATTTCGCGTACCCCCTGGACATGCGCCATGTCCCCCTAGGGGTCCGCGGACCCCAGTTTGAGAACCGTGGCTGTAGAGGACTGATAACGACCCTCAGGTGTGTTGGAAGAGGGATACATCTAAAACATGCAGGATAGTAGCTGTCCAGGATCAGGATTGGGAACCCCTGGATTATATAGATGCAGATCAGCAATGACTTGCAGCTGCGCGGTGCGGGCCAGGTGGACCAGGAGTGGATCTGGGGGAAAGGTGACATCTTGAGACAGGTTGTGACAGCAGGGCGTTATGGTGGTGTGGTATTATTTTTATTCCTTTATTTATTTGAATTAGGACAGTGGATATTCATTAACATGTCAGCAGAAAGCATCAATGTAAATATGCCAGAGTTAGCAAAAAAGCTAATTTACATCTGTTGTCCTCAGGCAGGTAAGAATAGTAAACATATGTGGACAAACATAACATGGCATATATAACACAAGGAACAGTCATGAGGAGATTAATCAGTCATGTATTAAAACTGAAGGAGCTGTGGTTTATGTCTTGGCTGTAATTAAACATATTAGACATTAGGACAATTTGAAATGACAGATATATTTTGGAAATAGAAATGTTGTTGTTTGTTTAACCTTTTGTTTCAAATGAATGTTAGTGGATAAATGATGTTGTCACAGCAGCTCTGTAAACAAACACAAGACACTTACGTTGTTTAAGGTAGAACTTATATTCATTGCTTCATTATTATTTTAAATTGTCCACAAGCCTGCATGTGTTGGTTCCATTTATTAATGTTGATGTTTATAACTATTCTTGATGTGGTTTTGGTATCCAGTAAAAAAAAAATCTGGAATTTACAGAATATTCTCTGTCAATTCAACCTTTGAATAGTGTACTGATAGTAATTGTTATGTACTGCTACTAGGCTAATACAGTGATGCTAATAATATGCTTAGCTTTTACAAATACTTTAAAGTAAAATAAAAAATAATTAAACAAATAAACTATGCTTTAGGATTATTATTACGTAAAGCACCATGTTATTACATTTTCTACAGAATAAAAAAGTTGCAAGTGTATTTTGTAATAATCTTCTCAAAATGTAATAACTTAATACATAATGCAGCAAAATTTATTAAAAAATGTAATGAAAAATGTCCAAAATGTTTTCATTTTGGACATTTTTCTACTTATTACAAGACAAGATGTTAGGAACATTTGACAGACTAGTCTGTTAAGTCGTGCTGCTTTGTCAGAAAATCCTACCTCACATGTGCAGCAGTTCTGACGCTGTTCGATGTTTAAATACTGGCTGCATGTGTTGACAACAGATTATTTGTGTAATTGGAAATGAAAATATATAACATTAATTTTATTTACCTTATGTTCGCTATATTTAGGCTAATATTAAACTACGTTACATTGTGTGTTGATGACAGATTCATTTGTTAATGGGGAAAAAACACGTTAAAGTTCAGTCATACTTGCTTTTCCCGCAATTGTTAATCACCACACACACACACACACACACACACACACACACACATACACACACACACATACACACAGGCAAGCTAAATGCTGTTTTCTTACTCTCCTTCACCAGTTGCTGCAGAAGAAAATATGCCCATATTAATCATAGTAGCCTGATAATTAGCCTAAGCTCGTCATGTTTATTGACATATTGGTCAGTTCTATGATTTAACATAATGAAAACTACACAAGACATGTTTGAACACTACAGGTAATATGTAATTCCCTGCTGTCTGGTGAATCTTTATTTACTAATTTGTGCATTTTCTGCCTTAATTTATGGTGTAAATGTATTTATGTAAACATACGGTGTATGTAGTAATAATGAATATTAAACTCTCTATAACAAACGTACTGAAGGCCATCTTTTAAGATCTAAATACATTTTTAATAACATTTTCAAAGGAAACACGATATTGTGAATTCACAATAATTACTTCAAATAATTGTTTTAACTTAACTTAAATATACTATAGTTTACATTAACCACAATTAAAATAAATTAACATAATCTAATGTATCCTACATACTTTTTAAGTGTAGTGATCCAATATAGGCATGTATTTAACATCTATCACTGCATTACCCATGGCAGATGTGTGCTTATTCACACCCTGACGGCATCGTCCTCATATAAATGAGAAGTTAGAATACTGAAGCATCTAAAACCCATGGAAACATGTCTGTAAAAGTTACAGTTTGTACTTAAACAAGGGAAAAGCAGACAGTAACCATGGTAACCAATAATGGTTAGCCATCCTGTTCAAGTTAGCTATTATATATCAACCTAGCAAACTTAGCTAGCAGTAGCAACTATGTTAGCATACAGTAAGCTAGTGTGTTAAAGATAGATGGAACAACAGGAACATTTCATATAATTTCAGTGTCTTGTGTTAGCCTAGCCATGCTAACCATATTCATCACATGTATGGGTCTAGTGGTGCTTCATAGTCAGGGGAGGCGGGGCTAAAAGGTTGTCTTTCAAATCCTCTGTATGCAATAGGACGGTACTACAACCAATCAGAGGAATCTTTAGGATGACGTAGTTAGGGCACCAGAAAGTTGACAGAGGAGTCTGGAGAAAGGTAGGAATGACTAAACAAAATGGTGGATTATGGAGCTGAACGACTGTTGTCGCTTCTGTAAAAAGAATTTAAAGATCGATGAAGTTTTCTCACATTCTTCACTCATCTGTGATAAAAGGAAATCTACACCCATTGTTCTTCTTCTGTGGTTGTTTCCAGTTGTTTCTCTCTGAATCGTCGCAGTGTCACTTTGTTAGCCCCGCCCTCTGACTCTATACTTCACTGTGATTGGTCGACCAGTTTCAGGGAAATCTAGTCAAAAGTTACATTGAGTGAAACTAGACTACTACTGTAGAACATTAGATTTACTGATGCTAGGAGGAGCTAGCGCCGCTAGGCTAGTGTCCACATGCTAACAGTGGTAAACATGAAGGACTGATTAGTATCAGTACTAGTATTAGTATTAGTGTTAGTATTAGTACTAGTATTAGTATCAGTACTAGTATTAGTACTAGTATTAGTACTAGTATTACTATTAGTACTAGTACTAGTACTAGTACTAGTATTAGTATTAGTACTAGTATTAGTACTAGTATTAGTATTATAATACTAATACTAGTACTATAGTACTAGTATTAGTACTAGTACTAGTATTAGTATTAGTACTAGTAAAAATACTCTGGCAAAAGTAGAAGTACTAATTCAAATATTAAAAAGTACAATTTCTCAATTGTAACAAAGTAAAAAGAAAAACGACATTTTTTTGTCATGAATGTAATACCAGGAAAAATCTGAAAAGTTTCAAAAGTATGTAAAATAAAGTCTTTAATAGTGAATCACTGTGTACGGTCACGGTCTGTGTTTGATCAATACAATTTAAAAAGTCATAATTGAGATAAAAAGTGATTAGAGAGATTAAGAAATGCACCAGCACCAGCACCAGTACCAGTACCAGTACCAGCACCAGTACCAGCACCAGTACCAGCACCAGCACCAGTACCAGTACCAGCACCCTTCACTGCTTAAACAGTTGCAGATCAGACTTGCAGCTGCACGGTGCGGGTCAGGTGAAGCTGGAGTGAAAGGTTGTGACACATTTTTAATTTATTAATAAAAGACTCAAAACATGTGTTACTCATGTTTTATATGTTCTGCATTTCTCACGTTCTTTCATTTTTTACAATGAAACATTAAATGTTCTTCACTTCTATAGTTCTGTTCCACCTTCATGGTTCAAAGCTCTTTACATTAACCTCACATTCACCCATTCACACACACTCATACACCAGTAGGTTCTAAGGTTCTGTCAGTCCTACTGGGAGGGTTCAGTGTCTTTGCCCAAGGACACTTGGACATGTGGACAGACAGAGCTGGGACGTGAACCGCCGACCCTTCGGTCATTGGACGACTCTGTAGCAGCTGTGGTTCAGTGACTGTTTGGTCCTTTGAACTTTGACTCAGGACATTAAATATTTAATAATAACTATGTTGACGTCATTTGACTCAGACTTTATTTCGTGTGTGGGGGTTGAGTCAAGGTCTGAAACCTTTGTTCTATCCATGTTTGTGTGAAAGAAGAGCCTGTTTTTGTAAATGAAATGCACATCCAGTAAAAAGGATTAACATAAAGGATTTCATTTGCATCTATTTGTGGACATGGTCTGAGAGCTTTGTCTCTTCTGTAACTTTGAACACTTGTCTGTTAAAGCTTTCAGGCTAAATCCTAAATGCTCTGTAAACCTAATACTGACTGATGTCATTTATCCTCCAGGGTGATGAACATGGATACAACCTCCATTATTGTCCAGTACCAAGATTAAAAGCTACAAACCACTGTGGGATATATATTTATTCTGCTGCATGTTCCTCACAACTCTGTATGAGAAGACGCTGTGGACGTGTCCACGGTGGACGGCGATGTCCACGGTGGACGGCGGTGTCCACGGTGGACGGCGGTGTCCACGGTGGACGGCGGTGTCCACGGTGGACGGCGTTGTCCACGGTGGACGGCGGTGTCCACGGTGGACGGCGGTGTCCACGGTGGACGGCGTTGTCCACGGTGGACGGCGTTGTCCACGGTGGACGGCGGTGTCCACGGTGGACGGCGGTGTCCACGGTGGACGGCGTTGTCCACGGTGGACGGCGTTGTCCACGGTGGACGGCGGTGTCCACGGTGGACCGTGGTGTCCACACCAATATTTGGATGTTTCTAAAATGTCTATACCAATTTTTAATGGGAAATTACACAACATTCAGGAAACAAAAGGTTCATTTCCCCCTCCTCAGTTCCCCTTCTTAAAGACGGCGTGTCATTGGTTGGGACAACCTCGCTATCTGTGATTGGCTCAACTGTTCAGTTCAGTTCAAATGTTTTAATTAATCATCAAAAACATCAACCAATGTGGTCAATAATTATCTTTTGTTTCTTTTTTGCACACACACACACACACACACACACACACACACACACACACACACACACACACACACACAAACATTGGTTGGAAGTGATTATTGTATCTGTGTGTGTGTGTGTTTGTATTCCTATCTTTATGGGGACATTGATATGTTTACACAGTCACACCATTAAGGACCTCTGGTACTATGGGGACCAAAATTCAGGTCCCCACTAGTAAAATATAAAGGTCCCCACTAATGAAGTAGAAATGATGTGGCCCGATAAATACAAGTCCCCATAAAGCATGAGGGAAACGGGTGCAAAGTGAAACATAAAAAAAAAAAAATTACCGGTTATAACTCAAGAACAGAGGGTCACAGAACTTTCAGATTAGTACCAAACAATGCAGAATTAAGATTTCTACAATTCACTCCATTCAATTTGTGTTATCATCTATGATCAATAGTTTTTGAGATCTCTGGAGGTCAAAGGTCAAAAATAGTAATATGCTATAACTTAATTAATACTGGATATATTATCATAATATTACACGTCCTGGTGCAATATATACATATAATGACATTATCAATATTGCAAAGGGTCAAAGGTCAAGGTAGCATTTAGCAGAAAGTTCAAAATCACATTATTGGCTCTAATTCAAGTCATAGAAACTTGAGATTAGACATTCTCTAAATACTAGTTTCTTCAAAGCGTTCAATTTCCATAGTTTTCCTGTAGCACGACATAAACCTCAACATACAGTAATAACAAACAACATACAGTATTCTCAACAATACTACTGTTGATGATATGATGATGATGATGATGATGATGATAATGTGTGTCCTAGTGCACCAACAAGCTACAAAAAAGCCTAACGAATATAAAAATGTGGTGTATGCAGGAGGGCATTAACACAAACATCCACCCCCGTAGCACAAGTCGACACAAATTTGGAGTCGACAAGTCGCATGTTATTATTCGTCTCCTTCGGTGCGTAAATAAAGACCAGTCAGATAGAAGACATGGCTGGATAGTGGGTCTGAAAAAACAAAACGACACAGTGACCTGCACAATTTAAAACACAAGCGTCATGTACAGCATCTGAAGAGGTGTCCGCTAGCTAACATGATTTATATGTTAGCTAGCACTCTTTTTTTCCCAAACATTATGTGGACAGTGTGGTGTGTGTCTTGGCGACCACTGCCTTAAACATTTTACACTTTACGTAGGGTGAACATATGTCCAGATTGGACCTGGACCAGGCCTGGTTTTAGAGCCGTGGGTCAAACTGTGGACACATGTTCACCTACTGATGTTCATGTACATTTAACAGAAAACTCTTTGCTAACGTTAGCCTTTGTTTTGTTGGGGTTCAAATGCTGATGCTTGTGTCTTGTCAGTGGACATTGTTCCTCTACTGACAACGTGATGATGTCATCGCGACCTGTCGACTCGACTTTATTATTTATAAGTCAACTTGAAAAAAAACTGAAGTTGTTACTGCCCTAGTGTGCAGTGTATGGTGCATATATGATGTGGTGTATGGAATGGGGGGGGGGGGGGCAAATTATGTCCCACCAATGTCAACATCATTATTACACTCTGGATGAAAAGTGAAGAACAGAAAATTAGCTTCTTATCTTTCAAATAAAAACCAGAGGAAATAAAGCAGCTGAAACACATGGTTTATTTTTGTCTTTTTTTTTAAGCTAGTAAATGAATAAACCATGAATGGATTACACACAGTCCCACTGTTAAATATTGATCCACTTTCAATAAGCACATCGTAAGGTCGACTAAAGTAACACAAAGGGGTCACAGCCATGAAAAGGACGAAACAAACTGTGCCTTATTGTCGATACTTAAATAAATATGAAGATGTAAAGGAGGAAGAACATCCGAAAATGGAAGAGGAGGAGGTTTCTAAACACAATAACTCAACAATACTCTCACTGTGTTCCAGCTCACAATCAATTATTTAATGTACAATCCATTTTCAGGCAGGATGAGTAAGAAAAAACTGAATGGATGCATGAATGTATGCATGTGACACAGTAAGTCATTAGCAGCCGGGGAAGACCAGAGTACAACCATCAACCCTGAGGACCAAAGGCACGTTCGCGGAACACAGAGTTCACATCAGCTGCTGCATCAGAACCTCAGGCCTCAGGTTTTACACATTCCTCTAGTGTCCTTAAAATGTCTGGCAGAAGAGCGTCTCTGTTTTCTTTTGTCACCTAAAGGGAAAACAGAAGAAACAAGGATTAGACTGAAGGACGGACAAAGCATGATGCTGAAAACAGCTCTGTGTCACAGCTCAACAGCACTCTCACCAGGGCTCAACAGCGCTTTCACCAGGGCTCAACAGCGCGCTCACCAGGGCTCAACAGCGCTCTCACCAGGGCTCAACAGCACTCTCACCAGGGCTCAACAGCGCTTTCACCAGAGCTCAACACCGCTCTCACCAGGGCTCAACAGCGCTTTCACCAGGGCTCAACAGCGCACTCACCAGGGCTCAACAGCGCACTCACCAGGGCTCAACAGCGCTCTCACCAGGGCTCAACAGCGCTCTCACCAGGGCTCAACAGCGCTCTCAACAGGGCTCAACAGCGCTTTCACCAGAGCTCAACAGCACTCTCACCAGGGCTCAACAGCGCTCTCAACAGGGCTCAACAGCGCACTCACTAGGGCTCAACAGCGCTCTCACCATTAACTTTGTGTTTCACGGAGCGGTTTTCTCTGTCACTAGCTGCGTTTCCATTACCCTTGGAAATTGGCAAAATGTAAATAGCGCTATAAAAAACATGTAATGGAAACACCTGAATTTCGAAAAAAAAAAAACACTCAAATATTGATAAAAAGTTTTCGATAACATTTCGATATTCTAATATATCGCAAAAAAATGCAATGGAAACAGTTTTTCGCAATTATACGTCACAGGACCTTGTATGTAGCAGCCGCAAACACTGCCGAACAACTGATGAAAGTAGTTTGGTAAGGCGCACAGCCGTTAGCAGTGAGAATGCGAATTAATCGTTATTGAGAGAAAGTAGCTGAGTTTTTGATTCATGACGGTTTTGTTATGCAAATAAATCACTCAGTCAAACATATTGTTTTGAAAAGAAACACATTTTATGTTGTTGACTCCAGGAAACCTGCTGGGACTACTTTAGCTTTGACCAAAACTGGACCAGAACTGGACTCACAGGACACTGTCGGGGGTAAGTCACCAGAGTAAAGACACTGATGACAAACACATTCATGTGAAAAATACTGAACTGTCCCTTTAAATTATAAACAATTGGTTCATTTGGAAATTTTTCGTGCTAAATTAAATTGGTTTAGTTGAACGGCAAATAAAGTAATATTATCATTATCGTAAAGCTGAACACCTATGTCATCACTAATTTCACCAATATCGTGCAGCCCTATTTTTTGTCTTGTTTTATGGACGTAAGTTTCATTGTTGAAAACGACTGGTGTGAGTGTGTGAGGAAGTGGAAGAATCTGCGAGACAAGTTTGATTGACAACGAAAGGCTCTGATGTAGAAAAGGGGCGGGGCTCCAGGTGGCAAATCCTAAACCCCGTTTCCCCTGGGCAGTTTGGTACGCTACAGTTCAGAACGGTACATTTATTTCAGTGCAGTGTTTCCTATAGAGCCACAGAACAGTCATTATTTTGTAGGTTATTCTGTTGTTGTTTGACTGTAGATAATATTTGTCTGTATGTTGAAACTGAACTAAAAAATTGACTGTGGAATTTTTGGACTTAGTAAATTAATCCCATGGGCCAGATTGGAACATTTGGCAGGCCACATTTGGCCCCCGGGCCGCATGTTTGAGCCCCTTGATCATGTTCCAGTTGTTTTATAGTTTAATTCTACATGAAGTCATTTGTACATGTTACTGTTTTATTGTTTTATCAACATCTGCTCTGACGTCAACCACCAACAATCTAACACTGTTTCATCAATATGTATTTTTAGTGCAGGTCTGGATTCTGGGGCTTACTATCGACATGTCCTGACCTCTGACCTGTAGATAACCCTGAGTAATCACATCACAGGTCAGGTGACCCAACAAATCTACACCCCCCCAGAGCCCCAGGAAACATTATGCTCGGTAGTGTCATGTGACAACAGTGAAGTCAGAAGGAAAACTGGACAGATCTAAAGAATCGGGGAGGAGGGTCTCAAACATGCAGCCCAGGGGCCAAATGTGGCCCTCCGATGGGTCCAATCTGGGCCCTGGGATGAAATGACAAAGTCCAAAAATTCCTGTTAAAGCTGCAGAACTAATTTTCATTCAGGTTCTACATGCAAATCAATATTATCCACAGTATAACAAGCTACAAAAAATAATGACCATATATTTTCTTCTCAGAAGAAAAATTCTACATATAAATATTGACTATTTCAAATTTTTGGCTTTATTTTAATACAATAATCATGACAAAATATTAAATCATGACAATATTTACATTTTCAAACTATTTTGTAAAAATAAAATGGGAAACACTTGAACAACCTTAAACATCTAAAGAAAATTAAACACAATTTGAAACATTTTCTGCTTTTATTACCAAGTTTTTAGAGTCTTTATAGATTTGTTTGTTTTCATATATTGCCAGTTAACCAGCTATGGTTATTTCAAACCCAATACAGGGAATGAATTTCACATTATATATTAAAAACCAACAATTAAATAAATAAAAAAAATAATTTAAATATGTTTGTTCACATCAACACATTTTAAACAGTGAAACTTTATTAAAAACCACAAAGATCATAAAGGAGAGGTTAAAAAACAACCATGAGCGAGTCTAGAATGTCCAATTCTACACCTTGTATAGACAACTTGATCCAATAATTAAAAATAATTATGTTGACATTGGTGGGGGACATAATTTGATGACTTTCTCATGAGAAACAGCAAAAATAAATAAACAACAACATGCCTGAAGAGATTAAATAATGTCTCATTTTGTTTTGGTTTTAGGAAAGTTTTTATTTCTTAATTCACATTTTGTCTTTTTTTTTATTGCATTATATATTTAATCATAGCTATTGTCACAAGAGTAACATTTACATGTAGTCTCGTCTCATTTTTGTCACATGATAAAGGTTTGTTGACGACAATATTTAGTCAAAATGTTCATTGAGGAAAGCAACACTATAAAAAAAATAGCCAGGCTGTCCCCACCAATGACAGAAAGAACTGAGGAGGGGGGAAAATGACCTTTTATTTCCCTACTGTTGTGTCATTTCCCAGTCAAAATTAGTATGGACATTTTTAGAAACATCCAAATATTAGTATGGACATGTCCATAGCGTCCATACACCCATGACTTGATCATATCTTCATGAGAATGACTGAGTTTTCACTTGTTTCATAGTATTACATATTTCATGCAGCTTATTTCCTACACAGTTATTCCATTCATATTGACATTTATCACTTATGTAGGAACAAAGTACAGGTTTGATATCAGAGACAGGGACTTGGTATCCAGAGACCTCTTCATTCAGGGCTCCTTTAGCAGCACATGTGACCAGGGACCCAAACAAAAACATAATGTCCAGGTTGAGTTTAGTTAAGTTGATCCACTATTTTAATAATCAGGGGGGGTCAGTTTTTAAAAACTCCAATTCCTGAAGCCATGACCTACAATCTGTACAAATCAAGGCCTTTTGTTGATTGGACTCTTCTATGTATTTAAGTGTTTGGGCTTCAGCTGTAAAAATAGAGCACAGGTTTTGGATGAATATTCCACACTGTTCAGAACTGATTACCACTGAGTGTCTGTAGATCTGACCCATAATGCACCTGTACAAATGATCAGCTGAGGCAAAATATTGTTAAAATTGCACTTATTTTTGTTAAGATTTTTTTTCAGGTCATTCACATATTAATTTATAAAATTAAGTATATTTATAAATCAGTAGAGTTTGTTTCTACATTATCGTACGGCCTTCTGGAACGTTGCGACATCTCCCATTCACTTTGAATGGACGTTCCCAATGTTCTGCGGGTGGATTTTTTTTTAGAACCGTCCACTGTGCCATTAACGTCTGCTGCCAATGGCAACAAGTTTTGTCACTTCAGATTCACTGTACCATATCAATCCGCAAGTAATTCGGTCACTTTGAAAGTAAATATTCGATACTTTATAACAACTATTTTATGTAGTCTGTTAGAGTAGTAGCAGTAATAAACTGTAATAACCGTAGAATAAGCAAAAAATATTTCCCTTTGGAGCTGTTCATACCTGTCGGGAAATATTTTTCTGATAGTCACGCATGGGTAATACATTATCCCTTACAAAACAAAGACCAACATTTGAATTTGTCATTATTTATAGGTTATTATGTTATTATTTTAAAAGTCCAGCCAACAGAAGATTAAATCACACTTAATGTGGCCCCTGAAAGAAAATGTTTTAAGGGAGTCATTCCATGGTTATTTCATTAATATTACTGTGTTCTCCATTGTTATTGAATACATTGTGTGTTGGTTCTACTTAAAAAAAAAGAACAAAAAACGTCCAGATTGTTTTGTTTCCAGCTGTTTTTTCACAGTAGAAAAATGACTTGAGGTGAAACAACAGAGTTTACGGTACTTCCTCATACATGTTCATGACAAGGTGATGAGGTGTCTCTGATTGGCTCAGAATGTGTGAAGGAACACTCCCCCCTCCCCTCTGGCTTTGTGTGTGTTTACCTTTACCAAAGTAGTATCCAGCTAGGTTTCGTGCCGTTGCTTGTTTTGAAAACATGCAGGGAAAAAAACAGGCTTTATTTCCACAGAGAGCACATGAACCAGTTTGTGCAGCAGCTACTGTGGCGCCGTCTTCTCTTGTAGATGCTAATGCTAATGCTACTTCAGATTCACTGCAATGGGGGACGGGCTTAACCCCACGTCGGTGACACCAACGTCCCTGTGACGTGTAGTGGACAGACTTTCTGAGTCGTTCGTTTCTCTGTTTTTTATTATGATGGTAAATCCACCAGTGGAGGGGACACACCACGCAACAAACACAGTGTTTGTTGGGAACTACAGGTGACCCATGAGATTCTAAAAGGAGTGTGAAAAATAGAAGTGCAGGTCATAGATGGACTGTAACGGTGACGGGGAAACAAATATCTGGTGCTTCTATGAAAGTGGCTAAAACCCAAAACCATCTGTAGAAGAATGTTATGACGCAAAACTGGAAGCACTGTGGCTCTGTTTTAAAAACTAATATTTACTGAGATAAAAGAGAAACTATTTTTTCAGATACTTTTTTTTTTTTATTTGAGGCACACAAGCAAATATCCTCATGAATCTGTGTATCATTCGTTCATTCATTTTTCAAAATAAAACCAAAAATGAAACAATGAAAAAAACAAATTTCTTCATTATCTGTGTTCAAAACCAAAATGAAAAAACAGATAACGGTGCGTTTTTTTCAGTTTTCCTTTTTGTGTTTAAATTAATAATAGAAAAAACGGATCATGGCCATTTCCTGTTTTATCCAATTTTGACCTGAAGCAAATTGAATAAACTGGAAATGAACGTTAACAACCCAAAGAAACATGTCACTGGACTGAAGATCATTATGGTCTGATATGATAACAATTTTCTGTGTCGTTATATCTTCAGGTTTTAGGGTGACCCTCTTTGTTTCCCCAAATAGGACATAGGTTTACATATTTATGACAGCGGGTCAAAGGTCATTTCCAGTTCATTGCTCAGATAAAACAGAAAACAGCCGTTATCTGTTTTTTCCATTATTCCCAGGACCTGTTGTTGTCCTCCTATACATGTCCTGTAGAGACCGTCCTCACCTTCAACATGTTGGTGTGGTTTAAAAGCAGCTCTCAGGTTGACAAGAAGGTTCTGGACAGGGTCCGGAAGTCAGCCCAGAACACCACAGCTGTCCTCTCTGTCTCTATATCAGTCCTTGCAGGATTTCGTGGACCTTTTTTGAAGTTGTTGTGTCCTAAAATGTCTGATGTTGCACAAGCTTTTCTGATAAAGTGCGATGAAAGTTGTGTTTTTTTTAGGTTTTTGTTGTGGGAGAAATTGTAACAACAATTTACAACAACTCTGTGATGAAAGAGGGTCAAAGGGTAACGAAAAGCATCATGGGTAGCTCCCTCATAGCCAATGGGATGATACGTACAGTACGTACATGACGCATTTATGTACAGTGTGTAGTTACGTACACGAATGTTCATACAGTACTGTATTTATGTGTCGGGGGTTTCAGTTTTCTTTCGTAAATAGAATTTTCTTTCGTATTCAGACAAAAAATTGAGGTAAAGGTTTTTCGTAACTTGGATTATTCATTAGCTGGGTCTTTAGTAAGTAAAGGTACCACTGTATATTCACGTATGATATTTATGTATTTTCCTAGTACTTGAATTTTTATCTTCTCTTTTATATTTGTGTGTTTTTGCACTGGTGGTAGTTGTCTTTTAAATCTTGTTGTAAACGGTGCTGTGTATGATGAATGGTAAATGGTCTGCACATATATATATATATATATATATATATATATATATATATATATATATATATATATATATATATATATATATATATATATATTTATTTTTTCTGCATCTTTCACATTCTTTCATCTTTTACAATTAAATGATAAATGTTCTTCACTTCTATAGTTCTTTTCCTCCTTCATGGTTCAAAGCTCTTTACATTAGCCTCACATTCACCCATTCACACACACTCATACAACAGTAGGTTCTAAGGTTCTGTCAGTCCTACTGGGAGACTAAGGCAGCGTTCAGTGTCTTTACCTGCTCTACCAACTGAACCACAGCCGCAGTTAGTAGAGGCTGTGGCTATTCTATTCTATTCTATTCTATTCTATTCTATTCTATTCTATTCTATTCTATTCTATTCTATTCTATTCTATTCTATTCTATTATTCATTCAAACACAAAAAGGAAAACTGAAAAACCACATTATTATCAGTTTTTTATTTTGGGTTTAGAAACAAATAATGAAGAAATGACTTGTTGTTTTTTCGTCTTATTTCGTCTTTTTTTATTTTATTTTGAAAAACAAATGAACGAATAATAAATGGATTCTCATGTAACAAGGACACCAGGTTTCTATAATAAACTCCCCCATCTTTGTCTTTGTGTTTTTTTTGTCTCTCTACCCAGACTCATCCACACACTCGTCAGTCATATTAGAGTTTTCCTCTGACACTAGGACTAGACAGTCCTCCAGCAGGACATTCTGCATCAGACATTACCCCGAGGACACTAGAGTTATGTGCTACTACTTTTTCAAATATGTCTTTATTCTGTCTCAGGTACATTTAGGGAATTGAAGTGTGTCTTACAAAAATGGCTCACAAAAGGGTCTCATTATTTATGGTCCATACTAGACCATTTACAACCATGTTTTAGACCAAACACACTGACAACTAAGGGATTTAAAGGTGGGGTGGGGGATCTTTTTTGGAACATTTTTTACCATATTATCATACACTGAAATAAAATGTCTGGAAAAACCCACAGAATGTTCTAGTCTAGTCTAGAGAGTGTAACCAGAGGAAAATCAGTGTACTAATCATCTTTACAATGATTGACTGATACATCCATCAAATATCAGTCTACTCCCACCCCCATTTTACTCTATTTTTATTGCATTTTACTCTATTTTAGTGAAATTTACTCTATTTTAATGAAATGTACTGCATTTTACTGTATTTTTAGTGCATTTTACTTTATTTTAGTGAAATTTACTCTATTTTTACAACATTTTAGTGCAGTTCTCAAACTCATTTTCTTTCCTTTCTGTTATTTAACTGTAGATAATATTGGTCTGTATGTAGAACCTGAACTAAAATCAGTTCCACAGCCTTGACTGTGGAATTATGGACCTTTGAAAATTCATCAAAGTGGCTGCATTTGGACCCCGGGCCACATGTTTGAGACCCCTGGTGTAATTTGACTGATACTTCAGGGTTTTTACCAGAACTCCATCCTCATCACATGCAGATAAACTCTACACCAACACACCAACAATAAATGGATTTAGACTCAGACGGTTTCCTCTGACATGGTGTATAAACACAGATCACATTCTAAAGCCTGACGTAAATCTGGTTTTAAAGTCGATCAAACCCTACGGATCCACTTCATCGTTGAAATGGTCCAAACTCAATCCCCTGGACCTGCGTCGACTCATCGCAGCAGCAGCTTCAGCAGCACTTTGCATGACAATATCTGTAACTGAGTCTTGCGTGATGAATTATTTTGACGTTGGAGCCTGGCCATTGTTGTTGAATCAGTCATGCATGGTTTAGAGTTAATCCTGCTCTTGGAGAAGGATAATGTGGGCCACGGCCTCCTGGTTTATGAGTCCACTACTGCCTCCCCACACCAGGAGATGCTCCACACATAGCTCCTGAACTGACCTCAATACTAATGGGAATTCCAGTTCTTTTTACAGAAGCGGTTCTTTCAGCTCGACTCACAAAGAAGAGTCGACTCTTTCAGCTCCCAAGTGGCTCTTCAGGTTTTTTGGTGCTTAAATTAATTTATTACCAACAATAATGCAACGTTAGGTTCAATAACAATTTATAATGTAAAAAAACATCCACCATATCATCATCTGAACCCACTTTCTCCTCACTAGGGTCACAGGGGTCACTGGGGGCCTAATCCAGCTACAATGGGTGAAGGCAGGGTACACCCTGTATGAGTCTCCAGTTCATCTCAGGACTGAACATATATAGACAAACAATCACTGTCACATTCACACCTATGGGTGATTTAAATTAACCAGTTAACTAGTTAACCTATCAGTGCATGTGTTTGGATGGTGGGAGGAGCCAGAGTACCTGGAGAAAACCCACACAGACACGAGGAGAACATGTAAACTCCACACAGAAAGGTCTGGTGTGGGAATAGAACCAGGGACCTTCTTGCTGTGAGGCACCAGTGTTAACCACTGCACCACTGTGCTGCTCTATATCAAATGTTCATTATATAAATAATCCTTTAGTTATAGATTCTACAGTGATAAAAAAAACTAGAAAAGCACTCTGACAGCGGAGACCTCCGCCAAGGTAGACCCCCACTTCTGTGTGTAACTCTGCACCTCTGTGTTTAACTCCACCCCTCTGTGTGTAACTCCACCCCTCAGTGTGTAACTCCGCCCCGTGTGTAACCCCACCTCTCTGTGTGTAACTCCACCCCTCTATGTGTAACTCCACCCCTCTGTGTGTAATTCCGCCCCTCTGTGTAACTCCACCCCTCTGTGTGTAACTCCGCCTCTCTCGCCTCTGCTCAGCACAGAAACAGAAAGCAGCCTACACTGACCAATCAAGTGTGGATTAAAGAGAGAAAGAGAGGCTGCAGTCGTTAACTCTTAGAGCTGTTTCCTTGGCAACCGACCCATCACTAGACCTCAGTCATACGTCTTGTCTGTGTGTGGTGTTGAACTGACCATGAAAACCTTGACGTCCCTGCGGTTCCGGACCTCCTCCACCAGACCCAGGGGCCTCCCCTTGGGGACAGGTATGGTCCCCAGGATGGAGCAGGGCGAGTCCAAGGTTTTCCTCACCGCTCGGATGAACGCCTCGCTGAACAGTTCCATCTTCCCGATCTCATCGATGACAAACACCTTCCTGGGTGTGGCCTGAAGACGAGACAACGTTGAAGATGTAGAAGACACGTGGAAATGACAAATAAAAAGTTCAGTGTGAAGACGCACAATAAAACAAACCATCCAGGATTTCACGATGTTAACATTTACAACTTCAACGCAAATTCAGTGTGATGTTGCGATTTTAACCAATCATCGCAACTTTCCCGCAAAATGCGACCAATCATTTGCAACGTCTTGAGCTGCTCCTTCTGCCTTTCCCTGTTTACCTTAAAGTACGAACAAACATGTTCACATTTGACGACTAAAATGATGCACTAGTACCAACAGGTGCATTTGGAAGACTACTTTTTTTGCTGCCTTCTTTTCATCCAGGTAATATTTTATTTTGTCATATTTGTAAGGTCTTAATATCTCTGTGTCTTTGTTCTATTTTTGTCAGAAACTGCCTCTATTACACAGTACATGGTACTACTAATGTTTTTTTTGACTGGCTGAGACATTTGTATTATGTTTTATAACTTCATGTAGTGTTGTGAGGTCATATGAACTTTAACCTTTGAACCAACAGGTGCATTTGGAAATGACTCTACTGAGCTGAAGGTCAAAGCTGTGTTTGTGATCAATTGTGTTTTTACCAAAGAAAGTGTTAAAACTCTAGCCAGTGTTTTCCTTTTATGAACAGTTAATAACCACTGTCGGCTGCTGATGATCAGTGACTAGAGTCAACATCTACATCTGATACCAGTGGATCATGTGACCTGAGAGCGTGAACACCTTTAGGGCGCTCTGGGTTGTCTTCACACGTCAGATTAATCCGGTCAGCGACAACCAGACGGCACGCCGACACTAAAAATGTCACTGAGGAATTTATGCGTTTGGAAGCTTCCAATTATTCCATCAATCTGGAGGAACTCAAAGGTCTGAGCGTGGTTGAAAGTGGAGACGGAGGCGGGTTTGGGCCGTTGCGGTCTGAGGAGGATCTTACATTTCTGAAGAGGGGGAGGGCCAGGTTCTCAAATGAAGGTAAATCCACCACATACTGTCCCACGGTGAACCCCCGTTGGGCCTGAGCCGGACCGGCAGCGTCCCTGGAACACACATAAAGGTTCGTTTCACTCCACAGCTGCAGCAGACAGGAGGTCTGGGTCTAAGGCAGGTTCTGCGGTACCTGATTCTGGAGAGGCGACCTCTGTCTCCCGTTACCGTGACAACATCGAAGCCCACCCTCCGGCCTCGGTCCCGGACCTCCTCCGTGTAAAAGCCCTCCAACCCCACACCTGAGGACCCCAGGGCATCACAGGCCTTCTGGACTAGAGTGGTCTTCCCCACACCTGGAACAGAACCAGAACTGGATGAAGGACCAGGATGTGGGCTGGAGTAGACAATCTGTTCTGGTCTCAGACACACAATAGGAACATCTACAGCTGTTTTTATCCATTCACATTGATTCTTTACTGAACTTTGGGTTTAATGTACATTAGTTTTTAATCTCACCCAACATTGGTTGGATGAGAGTGTTGTAATCACTGTGTGTGTGTGTGTGTGTGTGTGTGTGTGTGTGTGTCCGCAGAGACATATCATGCTATAACTCAATGAAGATATCACCATGAAATTACATGGACATATACATATAGCTAAGGTGCAGTGTTGGGAAAGTTCACCTTCATTAGGAACTAGTTCAAAGTTCAGCTCAAGTTAGTCAATATGAATTAGTTCAGTTCATCGTTCATTCTTCCAAATTATGAACTAGAAGTTCATGGATCCCAAAATTAACTTTTTCGTTCTTTTTTTGTGTTATTATTGTAAAGGTATTATTAACTGTTTCTGACGTTATCCTGTAGTCAGTAAATCAGGGGAAAACGTCGCCCCTCCAGGGCGGAAGTAAGTACCTTACCCCGGTTTAACTTCCCTCTCACGAGGAGCTCTTTCAGTGAGCTTCATTTTCAATGTTTATTTCCAAGAACGGGACAACACCTGCTCCGGTCGCCGGTCACACTCTGTACATTTAACTCTTTTTCTCCGCTCCCAAAAACTCTCTCTCTCTCTCTTGCTCTCGCCCCCCCGCCGAATAATACAAAAATGACATCTATGATAATGCTGTGTTTTGATCCCATTTTATTCCTTATAGGACTCAATAATTACAATGTGATGAGAAGAAAATGTAAACTACATAAGAGCACAGTTCAATAAATGCCAGAATAACCACGTTCACAACTTCCCGTTCATTTGGCAAAAGTGAACGAGTCGTTCACGTTCGTCAAAAATATGATATAGTTCGTGAATGATCGTTCAATGAACGCGTTCAGGTACAACACTGCTAATGTGCATCAGATGCACTGATCTGTTTGAGTAAAGGTCAAAAGTCAACGTCACAATTAACTAAAAGGTCAAAATCACATTATCAGTTCTAACTCAAGAACGCAGGGTCACAGAACTTTCAGATTGGTACCAAACGATGTGGAATGAAGATTTATACAATTCTTTTAATTGGTGTTATCACTATTATCATGAATGGTTTTTGAGATCTCCGGAGGTTAAAGATGATGTCGCAAAATTAACTTCTGTAACACTGTTTGTGTGTGTGTCAAACATAGACATATCACAATATAACTTAATCAATACTGGATATATTATCATAATATTAGTATTAGTTTTCAGTATTCAGAGCATGCCTAATCTCACCTCTATTTTGTGCCAATCTCAAGTTTCTATGGCAACCTGTTCTTGAATTGGAGCCAATAATGTGATTTTGACTTTTCCGCTAAATGCGACCTTTGACCTTTTGCAATATTGATAATTTTGTTATATGTATAGATGCTTCAGTGTATGTAATATTATGATAATATATCCAGTATTGATTAAGTTATATTGTGATATGTCTATATTTGACACACACAGTGTTGCAGAAGTTAATTTTGCAACATGTCACCTTTGACCTCCAGAGATCTCAAAAACAATTGGTCGTAGGTGAAAATACTAATTGTATGAAGTGAATTGTAGAAATCTTCATTTGGTAACAATCTGAAAGTTCCGTGACCCTCTGTTCTTGACTTATAAAGGATAATGTGATTTTGACCTTTCTGCTGAATGTGGCCTTGACCTTTGACCTTAACTCAAATTGATCATTGCATCTGATGCACATTAGCTACATATATATATATATATATATATATATATATATATATATATATATATATATATATATATATATATATATATGCCCATGTAATTTCATGGTGATATCTCAAGTATTCATTGAGTTATAGCATGATATGTCTCTGCGGACACACACACACATACACACACACACACACAATCTCATCCAACCAATGTTGGGTGAGATTAAAAATAACAGAATAGGTAAAAAAGGTAAAAATTAAAAAGCCTGTGTGTCACCAGTTGGTGCACAGGAGTCCAGCAATATGAGCTATTGTCTCATCCAAGAGACTATATTTGATGAGAAGTATTTCCAGGCGTCTACAGTAGCTGGTCGAGCTTCATTCAGTCTTACAGTAGTAAGTTCCATATTGACGATTGATGACGAGGGTTCAAATCCAGAAGGACTTCATGCAGATATCAAGTGTAAACCAGTGCATTGTAATGCTTTTCTTTGCATATGTGAACCCCACAAATAACATTTTAAATTGGATTAACTTTAGAGAGGTATCAGAGGCATACCTTCCAACATTTCAGTAACAGAATCTGGGAGATTTTTGCGGCAGTGGTGGGTATTGCGTTTTCAGGAGACATAAGTGAGCAAATGTTGTTTTTATGATGAGAAATGATGGTAAAGTGAAATGTAATTGGTTAACATGATTAAATACTCCAAGACTGTTTTTATCCAGAAATATAATTTACTTTTTTCAATGGATGGCATTTTTTGTTAAATTCACATTAAATGTATTAATTCATTCTCATTTTAATCACTCACACACACGCTCATTTCCACTTTTCATGAGGACCAAGTTTGTAATTAAGTAGACATTAAATTTAATTTACAAAAACTACAAAGACAAAATGTAAATAAATATAAAATAAAATACATAAAAATAAATAAATAAAATGTTGTAAGTATATATATATAATACTTACTAAATTCAAAAATTCATTAATAAATAATTTTTTAGAAATAAATAAAAAATAAACATCTTCAAACCTTTGAAAAATACATGTTTTGCTTTGAACCTGTTTCTCTCATGGTTCATAGTGACTTCCTGAAAAAAAAATTCATATATTTATAGGTTCACGTAATGTGTATTTTACTGGTGGGGGGGGGGACCTTTTGTGTGTGATCCTGTCCAACCTGCGCACAGTTCAACTGCGCATCTATAAGTTGTCAGATAGTCAACATGTGTGTACATCAACCAAATGTCACATGTCTTCAGATTTAGTTTTAGACATTCAGACCTAAATTACGGGAGATTACTGGGACTAATTACAAAGCGGGAGGAAGGTGGGAGATGGGTCTGAAATGCGGGAGTGTTGGCAGCTTTGATCAGAGGTGTCACTTAAAAGACAAATAGCAGGGTTAGGAACATAAGAGATATCCATTACAGATAATACAGAGTTCATATGGGCCCAGAAACTAGATCTGATTGGACAACTGCAAAATATACGAAGGAATGAGTTACAAATATAACCTGTGGATGGTTTTAAAGTGAATTAACTGATGAACTCTTAGAAGTTAAATTTAAATTACACCAAACTGAGACCCGGTCTATATCAACAAATAAAATGCAGCTTTATCTTTTATTTTTTCCCGCATTAACTGCTCCTGTCAGGACTAGTTAACATTATTAACTCGTTAAACAGAAGGACCAGAGCTTTACCTGGAGGTCCTGTTAGGAAAACGTGTTTGATCATCTCCACCTCCAGCCGCACGAGCACACCTCACTTCCGTACACACAGTTCTGCGCGCGTGCGCAACGGGTCCCGGAAGTGAACCCGCAGATATATTTTTTAAATATAATTATTTTATTTGTCACAAAACATTGCATACATTTTGTAAAACAAAATACATAACATTCTTCCAGGAGTGATGACAAGGAAATAATACAGAAAAAAACAGCAACAGAAACAAGAGAATTTTCATAAATGCGTTGCGCAGCACAAAGAGAGAGCACGACTTCACAACTTTCTTATGAAGAGAACATTATGTGGGTGCTATATAATGATTTATGTAGATGGAAGAGGTGGTAAAATTCCTTCCATTCTGTACTCAAGTAGAAATACTGTGTGGAAAAAATGCTCTGGTAAAAGTAGAAATACTGATTCAACTCTTTTACTGAAGTAAAAGTTAAAATAAATAAATAATAATAAAAAAAAATTCTCAATTGTAATCAAGTAAAAAGTAAAGCTGTATGTATGTATGTATGTATGTATGTATGTATGTATGTATGTATGTATGTATGTATGTATGTATGTATGTATGTATGTATGTATGTATGTATTTATTTATTTATTTTACCATAGATGAAATACTTATTTAACCAGGAAAGATCAGAAAACTTTCAAAAGTATCCAAAAATAAAGCCCTTAAAAGTGAATTACTGTGTAGAAAATGTGTTTGGTTGGGTTACAGTACTCAGTTTGTTTGGGTATCGGCAGGAAATTTTGGAAAAATGTCATAACTTATAACTCATCATTATGAGATTTAAAAAGTCATAAATATGAGATAAAATGCATAATTGTGATAAAAAGTCACAATTGTGAGATTAAAAAAAATCTAAATTATGACATAGTCATAAATATTTGATAATAAATGTACAATTATGAGAAAAAGAGCTAAAAATTATGAGATAAAATTGCAAAATTAATATAAGAAGTCATAATTGTGTTAATCGAAAGTCACAATTCCGCTCTGATTTTCCCTCTGAAGTGTGTTAGCGTTTTAGCATTTTAGCATTCTGTCTAGTTTGAAAAAGTAAAGAGAATGACTTTGAGTTTTTAAATCTCATAATGATGACTTTTTATCTCAATTGTGCCCCCCCCCCCCATTTTCCCTAAATTTCCTGGCGATACCCAAAAAAAAAAGAATACTGGAAGAGATCCTGGATTCTGGATCACTTTGAAATTTTACATTGTGGTAAATGGAAAATAAATTTCAAAGTGATCCTGAATCCAGGATCTCTGCCGGATCATCACCACAATCTAATCATTAATTCGTTGTGACACCTTCAACAGGTCGTGAAATTTTCATCAAAATCCGTCCATAACGTTTTGAGTTATCTTGCTAACTAACGGACAGACAGACAAACTCTGGCAAAAACATAACCTCCTTGGCGTAGGAATACATTCACTATATTGTAAGTTTAAACATTTGAGAATCATAAATCATTGGTTTGTCAGTTTTATAAAAGTGGATACGAATGAAAAGAGAAAAAAATTAGCTTCAAAACAGTTTAGTGAAATAGACTGTAAAATGTAAAACTTCAAAGAACTTTTTAAAAAATAATGTCATTTGTAAAACTCTCACCATATTCTACAGTAGAAAAAACAGAGACGTGTGAAGTTAAATATATGCAGCAGACATAAGATTCAGTTAATCCATGAATCTAAACCAGAGGTGTCAAACATGCAGCCCGGGGGCCAAATCTGGCCCTTTGGATGAATTTATGAAATGCAAAAATTACAGATAAGATATAAATCATTTTAATTCACGGACCACATTCAGACCAATTCAGTTTCATAATAACCTATAAATAATTACAAGTAAAACATTTCTTTGTAATTTTTTTTTATTTAGTGACACTAAAACAAAGTGGAATTTCACCCAAAAAAATCTGAATAAATATGAAAAATTGGAAATTTCATAAGAGAAGTAAGTACAATTTTAATAATATTCCACCTATAACTAAATATCTTGTGCATCTGTAGATCCAGTGTGATCTGTAAGTTAGAATGTATATGTGTAAATGATAAACTAAAGGTGAATGTTGTTTGTTTTCATAATGCAATTTCACTTTTTTTGCTCTAAAACAGAGTGATAACTTTGGAGTTGACATTATTTCTATATTATGTTTTGGGTGTTTTTACTGGTTCGGCCCACTTCAGATCAAATTTAGCTGAATGTGGCCCCTGGGCTAAAATGAGTTTGACACCCCTGATCTAAACTGTTTGGATGAACAATAAATATGTTCTAAACATGAGACTCACTGGAGGACAAGAGAAATAACTGACTGGGATTTGTTTAACAAATATCATCCAGACTTTTATGCAAAGCAGTGGAAGAGACAGTGTTCATACAAACTACAGGATGTAAACGCATCACAGGGACATTTTCTAATAACAAAAAACCCTGTGATTTGCATAAATATGGACTGATGTTATAGCAGGATAACGACACGAACAAGAGCATAGTCAAAGGTTTTGTTTATTCAGAACAGACCAAGTAAATGACATAAAAACACTGCACAGGAAGTGACCCGTTTAATGTCAATGAGGGGGTTTTTCTACAGCTGGAAGCCACTGAATCAAATATCATTAAATATTAATAATTATCTGGTCATTTGGGGTCAACCTTCTGACTAATCAGTGAAACAGGAGAAAAGACAGGTTTTAAACATTCAAACTGGTTAACAGATGCTTCTAGTTTTTGTTTAAAACTTAATTTTTATGCTGTAAATAATAATAATAATAATAAATGAGTCATTTTAAAAGGATTCGCATTGTATTCTGGGAAATTTCTCATACCCCTCCGTTTGGAGTCTGCCTCTGGAAAATCTCCATTTAAAGGGTAGAAAGCCCCTCCCCTTCCCCCTACCCCTCTGCCTTAATATAAATGAGACACCCCTACCCCTACATGTGGACGCACAAAATGTAGGGGAAGGGGTGAAATGGGATTCAGCCTAAATACAGTATATTTGATTTGATTTGAATGATTTATTTCAAACATGTGCAAAGTGCAACAATAATCAATACAACAACAATAATAATAACAATGACATGTCCGAAAAGCAGTAGGATGAAGCATAAACTTATTTAATCCTACCCCTTCTTCACTTCCTCAATAACCTAAATTCATCTTATAGCAATATAGTGCATAGTACAAAAAAATGATGATAATAATAAAAATAATAAAACACATGTATCATCACATGGTGTAACCAGGCAGTTTGTTGGCCACAAGTTCAGAGATGTGTCTGTAACCTTTTGTGAAATCCAGAGAACCCACTTCATCTTCTGCCTCCGGAGCGTCAAAAGAGGAAACGGACTCTGGAGAACCGCGTCCACCTGGACCACCACGATCCATCGAGTCACTCCTTCGACTTCTGGACCTGAAACTCCATGGTCCAGAGCTCAGTTCGTCTTGACTGCTCTGTTTCTGTTTCCCTGAGTGAACTGTGTGTAGAGAGGCCGATGCGTGTCCGTCTCCGTCCTCCAGGGACAGGCTGAGGGCCTGGTTCTGGGTCTGGATGGTCTGTGTGGCCCTCAGAACCCGCTGTGGAGAACTCTGGGCCTTGATGGGCACTGGGAGAGCTGGTCTTCTCTGGGCACATTCAGAGTCTGAGTCTGGATGGGTCAGAGGAGGCCTGGGGGTCTTGGCTCTCCAGGATTCAGGGCTAGTTATGGCATCTGGAGACATGGTCTCGCTGGGCTCCAGACTGTTGAAGTCATCAGCGTAGTCCACATCACTGTCGCCGTTATCGTGTCTTCGACAGGAGGCTGAAGTCGAGGACTCTGGGCTTCGTGTTCTGCTGCTTCCAGAACCAGGTCTCCTGGATCTGTCAGATTCAGACCTGGACTGACGTGATTTGCTGTGATGCTCGTTGTCAGGGGCGACGCCATCAGAGTCGACACCAGGGATGGAGATAAACGCCAGGGTCCTGTCAGGTGGGGAGGGATAATCTGAAGACCTTCTGTCTGGTCCACGGTCTGTCCTCTTAGATGGATCTGCAGGTTTTATGGTACTGGTTTCATGTGTTCCAGACTCTGCTGAGATTCTTTGAACCATCGTCTCAATATTTTCATTCAGATTCAAACTTTGGTTCAGTTTTCTTTGGCTGGCTTTGGTGACCTTTTTAGCAGACTTTACTATAGCTTTGGTCACATGTGATTTTGTTTTGTTGTGGATTAAATCCGCACACTCCCGTCGTCTCCTCAGAACCGGAGAAACCTGCTTCTGCCTCAGTTGAAATGTCTTAGTGGTTCCATAAACCAGCGTCGTCCGTGGGCCTTTACTGCAGGTGTTGGTGTGAGTCTGACTCTCAGACCTGGGTGCAGGTGTGGAGCTGTATCTAGATGCGTGGATGTCTTTCAGCTCAGGACTCGTTTCTCTGCTTTTCTCTGTTTCATGTTTATATGGTGTGTTTTTCTGCTCTGGGTTCTGGACGTTCAGCTGAGACAACTCGACCAGGAGAGCGTTTACTAACGGCAGCCGTCGTAAGGTGTCTCTGAGGACATTGGGGGTCACTTCAGTCCTTTCTTGATGCTTTTTTTTGCAGGGACTTTCTGAATCATGTCTCCATTTCTGTCCTGTTCTTAAAAACCTGTTGCTCTCCTCCATCTCATCTCCTGAATCTTCAAATGTCACAACGTCTGAGTCTAGTTTCAGAGCTTTATAATCTGCTTCGTACCTTCTCCGTTCTTCTGCAGAGTTATTGTAGTACAGATGTGGTGGACAAAACACAGACAGGTCCTCATCTTGACAGTCATCGGTTACTTGGACCATATTTTTTTCTTCTTCTTTGGTATGCCCGGTCACATCAGTCGTGTTTTCACATCTAACAGGAACATCTTTGGGGGTTTTCTCCTCCTTTACCAATTGTTCTCCAGATATTTTTGCTCTTCCATCTGTTCCATGTGTCAGGAAAATATTTCCTACACTTAACAGTTTGTAGCTCACAGACATGAAGCCAACCTGGTCCCCTGTGAGGCTTCGTACTCCCACCAGTCCCCTCCGTCCATGAGCAGAGGCTGTAGACGGACCTCGGTGGACCAGGTCCTGTCTCAGTCTGTCCATCACCTCTGCCAGGGAGATGAGGGACGTCCCAATCAACCGGGGGATCTCCTCCTTAACATCCAGCACCATGGCGTGGAGGGGTGAGTTTGACAGCTGAGCGTTCAGGGAGTCTGGGTTCATCCTGAAGAAGCAGCACTTCCCCCTGTTGAAGCTGAACTGACCCGGTCCGACCCGTTCTTCTCCGCTAACACCAGGTCTGGTCCGTTCAGGCTGGTAAATAAGCAGCGTCGGGAAATCCAGCAGACGAACCGCCACTGCCAACTCATTTCCTACATTTTTATCCATCTGAATGAAATCCACAATGAGCTCAAAGGAAAACAGAGCCTCGGACTCACCGCTACACCGTGTTTCAGACATCACCTCCGAAAAGCACCGACTAATCCCGAGATAATCCGAAGAGTTACATTTTCAAACAGGTGTCCGACAGCATATTTCAACCCAACATAAAAAAGGAAATGCTGCTTGTTTTCTGATGTGTGATATTTGTAGTGGTGGTTGGCTTAAATTCGTCGCCGTTTAGCTTCTTTTGGCTCCATGGAAACAAAACAGGAGTCGCGCGATTATGACGTCATCAGCCCCGGTTTTGAGCTGGGAAATGTAGGAGAATGACACGTTAGGACAAAGCAAAATAAAGAAGAATTGACGTCTATATTAGAAACATTTGTACAAATACAACCAGGGGTGGTCAAAGTACTGCCATTCTGTACTTAAGTAGAAGTACAGCTACTGGTATTAAAAAAATACTCTGATAAAAGTAGAAGTACTGATTCAACTTATTTACTAGTTAAGTTAAAGTAAAAAAGTACAACTTATATATTGTAATAAGGTAAAAAGTAAAACTGCATTTTCCCCCTATGAATGAAATGATACTTATTTGACCAGGAAAAATCTGAAAAAATATCATAAAATAAAGCATTTCAAAGTGAGTTAGTGTGTATATGGTGTGTTTTATTGGGTCATGGTACTCAGTTTAGTGGGTATGGACAAGAAATTTAGGAAAACATTTAAAGTCATATAGGATCTTAAAAAACATCATTATGAGATAAAAAAAACTAAATCATGAGCTAAAAAGTAAACATTTTGAGATAAAAAGTAACAATTATGAGATAAGAAATTGATAATTATGAGATAAATATCAAAATTATCATACAGTAAGTCGCAATGGATGACATAATACTTATTTAACCAGGAAAAAACAACAACATCAAAAATATCCAAAAATAAAGCCTTTAAAAGTGAGTTAGTTTGTAGATGATGTGTTTTATTGTTTCATGGTACTCAGTTTAGTGGGGGTATGGACAGGACATTTAAGAAAAAGGTAAAAGTCATAAATAGGAGATTAAAAAAAATCATTAGCTAAAAAGTTTCAATTATGAGGAAAATATAATTATGAGATAAGACATGGATAATTATGAGATAGAAAGTCAAAATGATCATACAGTAAGTCACAATTTCTGATTTACAAGTTGTCACATTACATCTCCTGCTGTATAATTTGTTCCTTATTTAATGTTCTTATGTAAATGTTATTTAATTATTTACTATTTAAGTAAATAAAGTATCTTATTCACTGTGTTTTGTTTAGCTGATTGTGCTTATTTGTTCACTATATATTGGTGCCTTATTTTCTTCATTATATGGATTTACATTTTTTATTCTTTTTATTGATTAATAATTATTTAAATAATCAACAATAAAATGAACTGGTTTGTTCATTTTGATTTTGACCTGATTAAATTCATTCCTCTTGGTCCTGTGGATGTTTTTCCATGTTTTCAGATCTGGGTTTTTCATGTTCTCATCCAGGTCCTCCTGTTCTTTCTTTTCAAACCAATCCAGAAATCTCAGTGCAATTATTGACTCAGACCTGAAATTTAACAACCATTTAAAAGCTTTTACCCAGTCTGCCTATTACCACCTGAAGAACATTGCTAGAATCAAGGGTTTTCTGTCCAAACCAGACACAAAAACTCATTCATTCATTTTCAGTAAATTAGATTATAGTAATGGTACCTTCACTGGTCTAAACAAAAAATCAATCAGGTCACTCTGCTGCCAGAGTCCTGACCAGTACCAGGAAACTGGACCACATCACACCGCTCCACAAATTCTTACATTGACCTTTGACCCACAGGTATGTGGGTCAAAGGATAGAATAATAAATCTCAAAGTTTATAAAACCCTACATGACCTTGGACCCAAATAGATCCTAGACCTACTGGTTCCATATGACGCATCCTAGAGCCCTGAGGTCAAAGGTCATCAGGGACAAGTGTTGTGTGTGTTCTCAAAATCAGAACCAAACAAAGTGAAGCATCATTCAGTTGTTCTGCTCCTCACCTGTGGAACAAACTACCTGAATACCTGAGGTCTGACAAAAACTGTCAGTTCATTTAAATCAGACTGAAAACATGACTGTTCACTAGAGGTGGGAAGTAATGAGGTGAAATTACTTCATTACTCTACTTAAGTAGATGTTTAGGTATCTGTACTTTACTTGAGTACTTATTTTTCTGGAAACGTTTTACTTTTACTCCCTACATACAGTATTTGTATAAATATCTGTACTTTACATTCTCAGAATAGACTTTTTCAAACTTAGACAAATATGACAGTATCAAAAATAAGTCGTAAATCAGAAATTACGACTGACTATATCATCATTTTGACTTTTTATCTCAAAATTATCCATTTCTCATGTCATAATTGGGGCTTTTTTTCTCATAATTTTGACTTATCTCATAATTCAGATTTTTTTCTCATAACTTGGACTTTATCTAATGATTTAGATTTTTTAAATCTCATAATTTTGCTTTTTTAATCTTACTCATGACTTTTGAATTTTTCACAAGTGTCCTGTCCATAGCCACAAAATTGAGTACATTGATCCAATAAAACTCACTTTTAAAGCCTTCATTTTTGGATACTTTATAAAATTGTATGATTTTCTTTGTTCAATAAGTATCAATTCATACATGGCAAATAAATGCAGTTTTACTTTATTACAGTTGAGAAGTTGTACTTTTTTAACTTTTACTGAAATAAAGGACTTCAGTCAGAAGTATTTTTCCACACAAGTATCTGTACTTCTACTTCAGTACAGAATGTGAATACTTTGACCACCTCTGCTGTTCACTGGAGCTTTGACTTAAATTCTGAATGGTCTTTTCATACATTTTAATAATGTTTTCACTTTACTTTCATAATATGTTTCATGTAAAGCACCTTTAATTGTCCTGCACACGAAATGTGCTATACAAATAAATTTGCCTTGCCTTTTCAGTTCGGAATCCGAACTATGCTTCGGCATTTTTCGGGGTCTGTGCAGCCCTGGAGTGGGCGGGGCCTGTGTGTGCGTGCGTCGGGGGGCGTGGCCTTCGTGCGTGCTGGCGGAGGTAGGTCCTAGATCTGAGGTTCAGTCTGGAGGCTGAGACCGAAAGAGCGAGATGTGAGACCGGGAGCCGCTTCCACGGCTGCTTTTACCTTTTACGGATAAAAATCCCCCCTGGACTGGGTCTGGACGCGGAACCCGGCGGAAGGTGAGTCTGTCCGCGGGCTTTCGTCTCCTTTTCTGCGTCTGAACCGACAGACAATGTGTGAAAGTGAGTGAAAGTGAAGCGAGGGCTGGAGCCAAGTGTGTTCGGTAACAAAGGATAAAGTTACCGGAGACCCGGACTTAATGTGAACCTCCAACACACGAAGCAGGACGGATCCGGATCAGACTATGTGGTCCGGACCGGTGCTCGACCCGGACCTTACCGGGACTGGACCGGGACTCTGCTCTGACTTTGACTCGGTTCGTTTTGTGTTTCTCCACCAGGGCAACATTAGGTCCAAACAGACACGGGCCAACCGAGACCCGGTCCGCTTCGGTCCGGGCTCCTGTCAGTCCTCCGTGGGTTTGATTTGTGGCCTTTAAATGGTCCATGTCGTGTTTTTGTTGAAGTGGGATCGGCGCTGATGGGACTGAATGTGCTGTTGAATGGGTTTGTTTAGTGCAGTGCTTCGGTCAGACGGAGGGGGGCGCTACACGCACCTGCTCCGGGTCTACACAGGCTGTGTGCGGCCACAATAGGAAGCTGAGCCCCGGTGTGACAGGCCCTCTGTTGTCCCGCTGTGGAGTCCAGGAATGAGGCCTGTTGTGGTGGGACCAGACCAGTCTCCCCCCCTGTTCATCCGGGCCTGGACGGTCCACAGCTGGTGTTGGTCCTGCAGCTCCATGTCTGTGTCAGATGGAGCCAGTTCTGCTGAAGGACCACAAAGACCGGTTCGGGTGCAGACCCAGGCAGGGTTGGTGTTAGTGCACTGGTGTTGGTCTGAGTCAGTGGTTTTTGTTGTTGAGGAGCTGAGGAGGGTTGAGCTCATGGTCTGTTGGAACATTTAACACATGTCTGTTTGGATGATGATCTGATGTTTGCTGCTGGTTTTTGTCTGAGTGAATAATAAACATAAACATGTATGTGTGGAGGACAGAGGTGGACAATCCTGGTCCTACACAGTATTATTTGTCCTCTTCTATCACACCTGATCCAATTAATGTTGAGCTGCAGAAGCCTGATAATGATGTCATGGTTTCCAGGTGTGATGGAAGAGGGACATTTCTAAAATATGCAGGACCAGGATTGTCCACCCTGTTGTAGAATGTGCACATGTATGACCCAGAGGTGGGTCATTCCAGATCCATCCAGTCAGTCCTGCCATGTACTGGTTCAAACCTGTTCATTGAACCAACCCATGTTGATGAGCACAATGGCTCATGCAGGTAAATGGGATCATTAGTGGAATCACCTGTGAACAGGTTTGAACCTCTACATCAGGGGTCCCCAAACTATTTCCAGTGAGGACCACATAACTTTTCCCTTCTCAGATGAGGGGCAGGGGTCAATTTGTAACAGAAAAAGTGTGACCAATGCAGGAGTGCTTAAATGTAAAAAAAAAAATATTGTTTTCCAGAAAGCCACAACCCTTTCTGGATTCTTCACAGAACAAAAGTCAGAAAATTAATAATAATAATAATGATAATAATTAATTGTTTATGAAATAAATAACCCTCTGTGGGTTCTTCACAGAACAAAGGTCCATAGAACATAAACTTCTTCATCTTAACAGGTCAAAGTTCAGCTTAGTTGTCAGAGCAGAATCTCTGACTTAAATGACTCATATGAGCGTCTGTCAAAATTATTGTTAAACTAGTTAATAATAGTTAATTGTTAGAAAGCCCACACAGTTTAAATGTTTATTTGATTGTTTGGTTATATTTGTTCAGGAATAACTCCTTTTCTGTAAGTTTTCAAATGTCCCACACTGTTGAACGCACCACTAATGTTATAACTGTTATGAACGTAGTCCGTGTTTTATTAGCCTCTGTGTTGTAGGTAACTGTGCCAAGTTCACCATCTCTGCTTCTTTTTCTCTTTTTTATTCATCTATTCCTGGTTTATTACTGTGTGTAGATGCCACAAGGTGAGATAAATAACACAGTACAGTTCAGGTAGATGTTAGCATGTTGTACTGTATAAGCTAATGCTGTTTAGCACCGGTGTGTTGTTGAAGCTAATACCATAATATGCTAGCAGTTAGCATTGCTAGCTGTCATCTGTGATTTCTGTGAGTGATGTGTGTTCTATGACCCATGTAATACATCTGAGTGACTCATATAGTTGGTCTTAGTTCATTTATTATTGTATGTATATATTGTTATAGTGAGTGTTAGTGTATTATTACAGACCACAGTGAATAAACCTTTAATGAGGACATTTGTATCTGTGTTCTTTAATCAGAACCACAACCCACACCTTGTCACTCTGAACCAAATCCTGGAGACAACCCCACACTCTCTGCTTCATTAATAATGAAAATAGTTCAGAACTAAGGAACATTTTATTGTAAAAGTCCAACTTTATTATCAAATACAAATACACACATAATAAAAAAAAATATGTAAATGGTCTCTGGTATTGTTCAGGGGGCCGGACCAAATGTGGAGGCGGGCCGTAGTTTGGGGACCACTGCTCTACATGGTTAGACTTTGACTTGATGAACCTGGGACCACCCTCCTTTGGTATGAGCAGATGCAGCCGCTCACTAATACCAGTCTGTTTTCTACTCCATGTTACATCAGTATATCAGTATTTAGATTTTATTACCTCTGCCAAGGTTATGTTTTTACCAGAGTTAGTTTCTGCCAGTTAGCAAGATAACAAAAGGTTCTAAATGGATATTGATTAAATTCACAGGGTAGGTTGTTAATGAGGAGATCTGGAAATGATTATATTGTGGTGGTGATCTGGGGGTGGGGGGGGGTATGCCTTGGCGGAGGTCTGCGCTCTCAGAATGCTTTTCTAGTTGATGATTAATTAACAAGATACCAAATATATTGTTCTATAAACAATGTTATTACTATCATATTCTTTTATCTACATTAATTCCAACAGTTTTATCTGATTTATTTCACACAACATACATACATGTCAGTGAACACTTGACCCTCCCTTTGGATAACTGCACACATTAATTTGTTTAATCACGTCTTTAACCCTTTAACTCCACAAAGGGCTGATGTAGCTGCAGGTTTTTGTTCCAACCGATAGTTCACAGTTTGACCAATGAAGACTGAGGTCAGCTGATTAGTTTAGTCCAGTCTGGTGTGATGCTGCTGTTGGAACAAAAACCTGCAGCCGCACCGGCCCTTTGTGGAATAGTTTGGACACGCCTGCTTTAACACATGTCTGTTTGGCTGCACACCTGATGTTTGCTGCTGAATAAACATAAACATGTATGTTTGTAGAATGTGCACATGTATGAGCAGATGCAGCTGCTCATTGGTACCAGTCTGTTTTTCTCTTCCATCAGTTCTGAGTATTTTGATCGATTAACAAGATCACAATATAGTATTATTCTAGATCCAATATTATTTCTATCATATTCCTTTGCTTTGGTGTCTATTTTATCTCCATTAGTTCCAACAGTTTTATCTAATTTATTTCACCTACAGATGTATGTATGTATGTCAGTGAACACTTTAGATCACAGGTGTCAAACTCCAGTCCTCGAGGGCCGGTGTCCTGCATGTTTTAGATATTTCCCTCTTCCATGTGATTCAGTTTAACCCTTTAACTCCTGAGAACTAACAAAATAATTGGTAACATGAGCAAAGTTAGACACAAATGGTAGAAAATCAAAGAACAGTACTAACATAAAAAAAAAACCAAAATGTAGAAAAAAATAAATAAAAAAGAGGAACAAAAAATAATAAATATTTACAAAATCACAAATAATGTGGAAAATTTTGAAAAAAAAAACTATTAAGAAAGAAGAAAACTAGTATTGAAATTTGGTCACAGCAATTTTAATTTTGCCTTTAAAAAAATGGTTAAATAAAATAAAATAAAAATAAAAATCTTGCTTTTTGGCACCCTTTCCATGCACAAAACTAAAAGGAAAATAGTTGAATTTTTCAGAATATTTAAACTAAATCATCCATTCAGAATCAACGCTGACACATAAAGAGTTAATAATCAGCTCCTCATTAGACTGATAATAATGTAATGACCTCCAGGTGGAATGGAAGAGGGAAACATCTAAAACATGCAGGACACCGGCCCTGGAGGACCGCAGTTTGACACCCCTGCTTTAGATCAGGGGTGTCCAGTCCTGGTCCTCCAGAGCTACTGTCCTGCATGTTTTAGATGTCTCCCCCTTCCATCACACCTGATTCAAATGATAAATCATTCATCAAGTTCTGCAGAAGACTGATAATGACCCTCAGGTGCAGGTACATCTAAAACATGCAGGATAGTAGGTCTGGAGGACCAGGCTTTAGATCCTTCCTTTGGATAACTGCACACATTCATTAGTTTGATCACTTCTTTAACCCTTTAACTGATGCATGAGGAGCTTTTCTTCTTTTTATTTAAACAGCCATTAGTTTTTTTTAACTCATTGGCTGCCAATATGTATATATACATCTTTTTGAAAAGTAACGTTGACTGCCAAAAACAAAGGCGCACTGTGGTTTTTATCTATAAATCATGAGATAAAAAGTCAAAATTACGAGATAAAAAGTAAAAGTTATGAAATAAAAAGTCAAAATTATGATATAAACCCGCCCTATTCCAAACATAGCTGGCAGTCAATGAGTTAAAAAAAAGCATAAAGAGTAGTCTGTTGTTTCAATGGATAAATGTAATGTGGTCTGATGAGTCCACATTGGCCCTGGTTCATAGTGATGGGCTCATCAGGGTGAGGGGGGAGGTGGGTGCCCATCATGCCTAGTGCTGACATTCCAAGCCTGTGAGGTCAGAGTTTGGATTTAGGGTTGGTTCAGTGGGTCAGGTGTGTGTGTGTGTGTGTGTGTGTGTGTGTGTGTGTGTGTCAGTGATGTGCGGGCTGACCTGAAGTGAGCGGTCACCCGTGATCATCTGCAGGTCATTGAAACATATTTTTAATGATTTTGGGGTTGGGTTGTTTGAGATAAACATTAAAATAACCTGGAAAAACATTGTAATTTAAATATTAGACACAATTTTCTTTTATTAATAGATACATTTCATTAACTGAATTTGCATGAAGGTGTCGTCCATCGTGGTTAGTGTCGTACAGTACAGAGGAAGCAAGAGAGAAAATAAAGTTGGCAGAGTGGAAGCTCCAGAAACATACAAACACATTGGCTGAGATTATTAAAGATGATGAGCAGCTCCCAGTGTTTTAGTTTCCATGGAAACCAGGTTCAAATGTCTCTTTGGTGTTACAGGTTGTCGTCCCCTGGTTTAGATGCTGCGTTAGCGTTTATAACTTTTGAATGATGAAGCAGAACGAACATATTAACTTACAAACAATGACATGGAATTTTAACACAGAAATAAATGCAGGTATGTGAGTAAGGTCAAAGGTCATATGCTGTTCTTAAAGACCATATATAGACCAAGCCTATTTCTTGCAGTCCCAGTTGTGGGCGGGTTAGTTAAAAAGCGGTCGGTTGCGGGTGGTTTATACATCAGTGTTGTAAAGTAAAAATGATGAATGGTGCTGAAGACATTTAATCCAAATAAAGAAAAGAAACAAATATAACATATACTTTATTCAGACAGAAATTCAGACGTCACAGTAACCAGCAATAGAGGGAGAGCAAAGAGAAGAAACATATAATAAATAAAACTGATATGAAGAAAGATGTACACGATACAGAATATACAGGAGTGAAAAAATATAGACAAAGGATAGAAGTATGTGAAGATGAGATAAAGAACAGTATATATATATATATATATATATATATATATATGTGTATAAATTGCACATAAGATCGGCTGTATTTAAGTTGTGTCAATGAAGGTTGTTGTGGATGTTGTATAAGCAGCAGATATAAAATAAGACGTGTCTATTAATGTTGATATTCTGATGATTTGACTTTTTTTTTAGTTAATTCTGGATAAATCTGAACTCTGAGATCCACCTGACTCCTTCATCATGGGTGTTTTTGTTGGATCCAGTTAGATTAGAGACTAAAGCTGTTTCTTGTAGAAAAGTCTGTGCTGGTTCTGAACGGGTCTGATGAAGGTCTTCCTCAGTCTTGGTTTGCGTTGTCCCTGGGTCTTGGCGTCCTGACGTACCCTCCTGTGGTTCTGCAAGACTCAGCAGACAAAGGGTAATTGAGCCTCATACTAACGTGTTTCAGGGTAAAGTTGTGTTTCATTGTGGACTTGTTGAACAATGGGACACCTGTCAGGTCTGGAAAGAGGCGTCTTCCTATGATGGGCCCTGGGGCCACATGGCGGACCCGGTTTGGGATTAGATCTGCTCCTCCAGTTCCACATATTTCCACAGCAGCCTGGTGTTCAGGCTGTGGATGTTACTCAACAGTCGAGGGTATTTTTAATGGTTTCCCTGTGGGTCATGCCCCCCCCCCCCACACACACACAGACCCAGACACCAAAACCTGAAGGAAATACGAGGTTATTTATGGATCTGATTTGTTGATGCAAGATAAGTTTTTTTATGGTCAAAACATGTTGAGCTCTTGAACATGAATTAAATTCCTCATTTAACTTTATTTTTTGAACATTCTCATGCCCCCCCCCCCATCTCATTTCAAATTGGTGTTTTTCATCTCATGTCATATGTTGTGACAGTGTGAGTGATTTATTTATTGCTTTAAATCTAGTCTCTTCATCTGAACCCACTTTATCCTCACTAGGGTCACAGGGGTCACTGGGGGCCTCATCCAGCTACAATCAGTGAGGGGGGGGTACACCCTGTATGAGTCTCCAGTTCATCTCAGGGCTGAACATATATAGACAAACAATCACTGTCACATTCACACCTATGGGTAATTTAGATTAACCAGTTAACTAGTTAACCAGTTAACCTATCAGTGCATGTGTTTGGATGGTGGGAGGAGCCAGAGTACCTGGAGAAAACCCACGCAGACACGAGGAGAACATGTAAACTCCACACAGAAAGGTCTGGTGTGGGAATAGAACCAGGGACCTTCTGTCTGTGACGCAGGAATGCTAACCACTGCCCATCATAGTCCAGATAGTTTAAATCTGTTATTCTATTATATGAGTTGTAAGGGGTGCTATCCAGGCTTCTTCACTGACATTTAAGATTTAGATTTTTATATGTACATGGTCACTCGATAATGCACACAAAGGATTTATTTACCTTAAACACACCCTACACTTTATGTGACAATAAAAAGAAATCACAATTTCACTGTTTTTAGACACAAACAGGAGTATAAAGTACATATATTTATATAAATGTAAAGAGTATAAAGTACATATATTTATATAAATGTAAAGAGTATAAAGTACATATATTTATATAAATGTAAAGAGTATAAAGTACAGATATTTATATAAATGTAAAGAGTATAAAGTACATATATTTATATAAATGTAAAGAGTATTAAGTACAGATATTTATGCACAAATGTAGGGAGTAAAAGTGAAAAGTTGCCAGAAAAATAAATACTTCAGTAAAGTACAGATGCCTAAAAAATCTACTTAAGTACTATAACGAAGTACTTAGTAGTTACTTTCCACCTCTGGTGTATTGACGTGTTAATGGATGGTAATCAGACTGTATTTGGGTTTAAGTGTCGTATATTATACTGTATGAGCTGTGGTTCCATCACTGCCTCTGTTGTTTTCCTTCCTTCAGTGCAGAAGTTTGTCTGATTTTAAAACCTGCCAATGATTGATAAACAGTTTACATGGCAGTTCCGGGTGGGGTGCAAAAGAGGCACATTACCGGTGTGTTCATGTACCGTGGGAATTTTTAATTTTTTACAATGTTACATCCAAAACAGATTATTTTGAAATGATAATCACTGCGTCATGACTAGATGTGTGTTTTTGTCTTGTTTGTAGTTTTTGTCTTTTTTTTCCGTCAGTTTTCACTCAGGTTTGAAACTTCCAGCCTTGACACTATATGAACCCAGAGATTAGACCTTGACTGTGAGCCTTTGTCCTTAGTTTTTTTTTTTTCAGCTCCACTTTGTGCTTAAAGTATTTGTCAAACCCAGAAGTCAGAGTTTCTGAACCGTTAGAACCAGAAAACAGTCATTCTTTATTTGAGAAAGTGAACAAAATGAACCCTAAAGACAAATCCTGACATGAAGGTCTGTCACATGATTATTTTATCTCCCTGCTCTCTGCTCCCATGATGCTTTGCTGCCAATGTGCTGACTGGTTGTGGTGTCAGAGGTTTGTAGGAGGAGGGGGATGTGTTTGTCCAAGCCATGTGGACCCCCGTTACTCTCCTCGGTCCATGTGACCAGGATCAGAGGACCTGCTCTGGTCTGGTCTGGACTCGCTGACCAGGAGCTACAATAGGTCTCGCCGACCAAATCCTGTTTCTTCAAAATGCAGCCAACCAGCAGACGGGGATCACATGAGAGCCAGAATGTGCCCGGGGTTTTGTCAGACGCTGTTGTGTTTGCAGTCTGGACTCAGGGATGGATTAACGGACACTCACCGGGGTCAGGGAGGCTTGCATACCGTCACCAGGTTTGGGGGGGGGGGGTGGTCCTGACCTGGTCTCATGGTCCAACAGGATCTGACAGTGGGTCATTCCATGTCAAATCAAACCCCCAAAATGACATTTTAAACACTACCTCCACCAAATTCAATGAAAACCCTCGCCAGAAAACCCAAATTTTCAAATTTGAGAAAAATTGGACCAATGGTTTTGGAGATCACCATTTCTTTTTTGCACACAGAATAAAAGGATGATCATTTTAGTGGCAAGTATGTCTCATTCTAATTGATATTGTTTCAAAATGAAAAAAAAAAATTACTTCCAATTGGGCGACAGTTTTCAGGAAAAGTCGTTGTGGGGTCATTTGTCCCAAATTCTCAATTTCAAGGTTAAAGTATAAGTCAAGAGGTTATGATGAGATGTATCACTTAAAATATTAAATTAAATTAGATTAGATTAGATTAGATTTCTTATGATCTCCCCTTCACAAATATATTTTATTTTTGAAAATCAGACCACTGGTTGCCGAGATACAGCACTTTGAGATTTGGCGGCCATGCTCTTTTTTGCAAAACAGTGAAAAAATGAAATGATATCTCAAAAACCGTTGGTCCGATTCTACTAAAATTAGAACATTTGTCTTTTCTGGCTAGGATTTACCTAAAGACCAATTTTCATTAAATTTGGAGGAGGTAGGGTTTACACTCATTGGGTGATCTGATATGGAATGACCCCAGTGTTGGAGTTGAGGCCACCAGGGGATTATGGGAAACAGATATTCCAGACAGATTTGGTTTAAAGTGGAAATGAGTCGTTTCGAAAGAAGAACCAACAACTGGCAAAACATTTGATGCCTAAACAGAAGTGTAGTTGTGATGTTGAATAAGCACTACTAAGCACTACTATTGGGAGTTTATATGATCGCAATAAATTTCAGATCGATTACGGCGAACAAACATGGCGGAAATGTGCGTCAAAGCGTAATTTGTTCTGCTAATTTAGATATACATGAACCGGAGCTACACTGACGGAACTTATGGGGGCGCTGTAGCTCACATTTGGACGGGAACAGACGAAGAAGAAAAATAAAAACTTAAGCCAAACGCACAGACACGGAGAACAGGAAGAATGACAGGAAGTGGAGCTGAGGGACAGAAAGACATGACTGGAGTTATTCTGCAAAGAGGACGATATTATAGAGAAAAAAAGTGACTGGACATGGGTTGTGTGGCGGTGGTTTGACGACCGTAAGAGTGACGTTGGTCTACGCCATGACACCATATGAGCATCGTTCCAAGAAAAAGAAAACAATCACACACGCGGTTGCTTTGTCTTTAGCAAAAGACATGATGTCATTAAATCCAGTGGAGATTATCTGGAAGGGACAATGTTAAGTTAATATGATGTTTACCTCAAAAACCTCAAGACTGTTAAATATTTCACTGTTTTATGTTTTCAAAATGTTTTTGCAGTTTAGTGACATTTTATATCTTATTTAATTTGCTGTTATTTATTTAATATATTAATAAAAAAAATTTAACTAATCTCTAGTTTATTTTTCAGTACAGATGAATATAAATTGGTAGTTTAAAAACAATATAAAAAAATCACAATCATCATTGAGATTGGATGATATAAGAAAATTAATGGGATCTTTTTTTTTGCCATATCTCCTAACTCTAATTGAAAACAATTGGTTGACGAAGTGGATAATTATAAATTTTTTCTTACATTTAGCATGATGTTGATTTAATTCTGTGGCAAATAATAATAAACATGAGGATGGGTAGAATGATACGACATGTTTTATTGAACATACTGCAGACTTAAATAAAGTGGTCCTCTATAGAGTCACAGTGCTGGGTGTGCTCGTCTGCAGGAAGGGCTCCATGGTGCCTCTCTTCTTTTAATGCATGAGTTTAATTTAAAATAAGTTTGTCAGACACAGTCTGGCATCACGCTCAAACTCTTTTATAGTGAAAATATGCTGTTAAAATGTAAACTGTATGTGATAAAAACCATATTGGCTTGAATGTTACTGAGGTGAGTCAGACTGTGTTTGGTTCGACTGCCTCACATAGTTTATGTTTAAATGTTGGTGCATCACTGAGGTACTGCCATGATACACTAGGTCTGCTGTACAAACCTCTGCAGTGTTTTTTTATTCACTGTATCCAGGCTAAAATGCTCCCAAACTTTGGAAGTTTGGGTACTAGTACCTGATGCTGACACTGTCATTTCTGTATGTTACTGCTCACAGACACAGCATGAATGACTCTTGGCAGAGATTATAATGGAGTGTGATGTCTCACTCGGTTGGAAAAACACGTCTGGTGACATTAGTCGAACAATGGAATATATTGTTGACTATTTCTATTATTGATTTTTGTCAATAACGTGGACTAATGGTTGCAGCCCTAATTGCCACTCATGCAAATATACCTGCCACTTTCAATTGCCCTGTTATCTGTACTCATTATCATCACCCTATTATTACCCCCTGTCCAACCTGAATCACGCTCTTAGGGTTAGCAGTTAGGATTATGTGAACTTAAATTGACATGTCATCAAATGGTGTTAAATAATGCGTACAAGGTTGAAAATGCGTAGGTAACGCAGAGCAAATGACATAAGAGTGGGACATATATGGTGGCATGATGGCTGAGCTGTTAACACTCTTGCCTCACAGCAAGAAGACCCAGGTTCGATTCTCGGACCATGTGGGCCTCTCCACGTGTCTGGATGGGTTTCCTCCGGGTGTTCTGGTTTCCCCCATCACCCAAAAACATGTTTGTTAGGGTCCAATCCTCCAGCAGGTGATTCTGACCATTAGCCTGGTTCTACAGGGGGAGATGGGTCCCCTGGCACCGCCCATGGGTGCCCCCTGCTCCGTACAGGTTACCCCAACGGCATCAAGGATGGGTTAAATACAGAGTTTTGTTGTACAGTGTATAATGACAAAGTACTTTACCTTTACATACAACGCTGTTTCATGAGGTCAGTGTCAGTAAATCTCATAATTCCATCAGAAAAGTGGACATGTCCCACAGATGTGGTCTGGACTGGGCTATAAGCCAATCTAGAGTCCTGATCAAGAACCACAACAGAGACCATCATCATGTCTGAGACGAACCTGTGTGACAGCCCTGGGTTTACATCCACAGATGTGAACATAACTGCACTAAAGAACTGTTGTGTTGTCTTTGTCCCAGGCTAAATGGGTTTAGAGTTTAATCCTTTCTCCTCTGCGTCGACAGGTGGTGGTTTTCACTTTTCCCTCTTGTTAACCTACACCGTCACAGACACAACAACAGTCATAGTGAGGTAAACACCAACACAGTTTGAACTGGTCCTGTGGGTAGTGGTGTTAATGTGGTCTGTGTCTGTTCTACTGTGCAGGTCCCACACATGATACTGGGTTCTGGGTCAGGATTTGGGGCAGAACACCTGGTCCAGTTCTGGACTGATTGGTCTGTTTACATGTAGGAGTAGATCCACTTTAATCCCATCATCTGAATGATGGGTGACATGTTTACAGGTCAGTTTTAGTTGGTTTAACGTAATGTCTTAGTTGAAGTGTCATGTGTGTCCAGGGATTCAACAGCCTGACAGACAAACATTAGGGCTGGTTTAACACACAGCAGCTGTTGAATGTGAATTAACAGTTGTTTCATGTGTTCTTTTGTTTCTTAATTATTGGTTGAGTGAGATTATTGTAATCACTGTGTGTGTGTGTGTGTGTGTATATCTGTGTTTTTATGTGTGTGTGTGTGTGTGTGTCCGTGTCCGCAGAGACATATCATGCTATAACTCAATGAATACTTGAGATATCACCATGAAATGACATGGGCATATACATATACGTAATGCACATCAGATGCAATGATCCATTTGAGTAAAGGTCAAAGGTCATGGTTGCATTTAGCAGAAAGGTCAAAATCACATTATTGGCTCTAATTGAAGAACAGGTTCTCATAGAAATGTAAGATTGGCATAAAATAGGGGTGACATTAGGCATTGTCTGAATACTTGTTACATTTTTCACAGCTCACAATATATTGGCTATTAAAATCTGGATTTAATTCATGTTAACTGAAATAGTTTTTCATCTTATTCATTTCCCTTTTGGTTTTGGAGAAATAACTATCCACCATATAAACACAACTTATCTTAAAGTATTTCATAACATTGTCTTTGAACAAACAAAATCAATCTACAAGTATTCAGAGAATGTCTAATCTCACCCTTATTTTGTGCCAATCTCAAGTTTCTATGACAACTTGTTTTGAATTAGAGCCAGTAATGTGATTTTGACCTTTCTACTAAATGCAACCTTGACCTTTGACCTTTTGCAATATTGATAATTTCGTTATATGTATATATGCATCAGTGTGTGTAATATTATGATAATATATCCAGTATTGATTAAGTTATAGCGTGATATGTCTATGCTTGACACACACAAACACACAGTGTGTAAAGAATAAGTTAATTTTGCGACATGTCACCTTTGACCTCCAGGTATCTCAAAAACTATGGGTCGTAGGTGTTAACACCTTTCATGATATTTGCGGAAATCTTCATTCCGCATCGTTTGATACCAGTCTAAAAGTTCTGTGACCCTCCATTGTTGAGTTATAATCGATAATGTGATTTTGACCCTTTAGTTAATTGTGTCTTTGACCTTTGACCTTTACTCAAATGTATCATTGCATCTGATGTGCATTGGCTCTAGGTATATGCACGTGTAATCCATTGAGTTCAACTTTGACATATTGTGGTTCAGTATGTTCACGTATTACACATGACAACACAACAGCATCACATGACCAGTTCAGATCATCAGACCATTACCTCCATGGACCTCACGGATGATGTTCTGGACTAAGCTTCAGCCTCCAGATGTGCACAGATGTAGAACAACACACATGGAGCCGTAAAATGTTTGTTCATCTGAAAGAAAGGCATTAATCCACCATAATCTGCTTCATCAGTCCAAATGTGGGTCAGTTCATCCCGACCATCAGTGTAATTAGCAGAGATATGAACGACAAGCTGCTCTTTACACTTTAACTCTGTGATCTGGTCATGTGGATGAGTTAGAGGAGTTGCTCTTGTTGGTTTTGGGTGATTTTCTCTTGTTGGTCGCTCACTTTTCAGTGTTGTTAGCAGTGACTCAGCCCAAACTGGTTCAGAATCATTGTGTTGTGCTCAGTGTGTGTGAGGTTCTATTGAAATTCTTAAATGTTGAACTCATTCGTCTCCTACATTTACAAAACCATGTCATGTGACTATTGCGAACACATACATTGCGATGTCGAAACAATATATTGTGCAGCTCTAGTCCATGCCATGTGAGAGAGCACACACTGTGGGTTATGTCAACTGGAGATCTTGGCGTTGACACTCTGGATGGGACATGATTTTCAAATATTTGATTATTCGTGACACACTCGAATATAGTGGTTTTTTTTTTTCGAAATTCAGGTGTTTCCATTACATGTTTTTTATAGCGCTATTTACATTTTGCCAATTTCCAAGGGTAATGGAAACGCAGCTAGTGACAGAGAAAAGTGCTCCGTGAAACACAAAGTTAATGGAAAAAAAAGGAAATATATTATTGCGCGTCTTTGCGATGTGAATATTACATACTGTGTTATCGCGATAAAAATATTTTTTCAATACTTTGGAAAAGTAGGGAAGTAGAAGTGCATGTAGAGAGGATGTATAATGGGGCGGCTGTGGCTCAGTTGGTAGAGTGGGTCGCCCAATGACCGAGAGGTTGGCGGTTCGCGTCCCGGCTCTGGCTGTCGAAGTGTCCTTGGGCAAGACACTGAACCCTGACTTAGGCCCCCAGTAGGACTTACTGTAGACCTTAGAAACCTACTGGTGTATGAGTGAATGGGTGAATGAGGATGGTCCTCCATGACATGAAGGTGGAAAAGAACTATATAAATGCAGTCCATTTACCATATAGAATACTAATTTTGAATGCTGCATTACTTGTATTGCGTTTCCCTAAGAATGTCGTATTGACTGCATTGTACGGTGGTCAACAGGAGCAAACGCACCGCATCGACAAAACACTGCAAACACAAGAAAGACAAACAACCAAAACCACAAACACATAAAACAAATATGTTGCTATAACAGTAATGAAGCAGAGCGTGCACCTCTGTGTCATCGGAGCGTGTTCTCTGCAGTCAGACACGCCTCCACCCTGACCATGTGGACATGTAACAGTTTTTTAGAATAAAAACCTGGCTTCGATTCATGTGACTATTGTTCGAGAATTCACACGGTTCCGCCTCGACAGTTAAATGATATATAGTGTCAGCTGCAGTTACTGTGATTTCCAAAATAAAAGCCCGACTTGTTTCATGCAGAACATGAGGTGAATCCCTCAGGGAAGATCAACATGTTGTGTGATTTGTTAGTCTTGTTTATTCAGTAAACGTTTGGTTACCTCTTTTACCCTTTCTGTCACAGCATGTGTGGTTGGGGGTGGGGGTGCACATCAGCACGTGTGTGGGGGAGGGAGGGGGGGGGGGGGGGGGCGTGGAAACATGTTAGATTTTTTAATAATATTTAAATACTCGTGAATTTCAAATTGTGTTTTGGACCAAAAGTCATATCTGTAGTTTACACGCTGTGGAAGGAAGTTCAATAAAACACTAAAGGTAACAAATGTTCAGAAATCTGAAAATCCAAACGTCATCAGAGCTGGGACGACATGCAGTGGAATTTCATCAGATCAGTCTGGAAATAATCAGTGTCTGGGGGTTGAGTGGTCGCTAAGGGTCAATGAACAGCTGAGTCATGGAGGACCATCCATAGTCTGTGCAGTATGGACGGGCCTCGCCGCTGCCCCCCCCCCCCCCTTTGAGACTCATTAGTGTCCGTTTCAGGGGATGGGAGGGAAAAGGCGGCGGGAAGACAGCGACCTCTACTGTGGTTTGTCTACATGTCTGTGGTCGCCATGGTCACTCATTAACCCAGCGAATCCGAAATCCAGCGCTGACCCTGGGGTCAACCGGCTCCCCGTTCCCCTCCATGACTCTGGACAATCGGGACGGCAGACGCCTGAGGGAGGAGTCCAGAGGGAGATAAGAGGGATTTGGGTTCATGCTGTCGTGCATACCTGCTTCTTACTGTTGCGAAAAGAAAAAGGCCTGTGAACACACACAGTCTAGACCGGGCCCAGACCAAGTCCAGACCAGGTACGGACTGGGTCTAAGAGGACAGACAGGACACTGGACACTTTCAATTTGGACAATAGAACTACTGCACTTTTCACAGGAGACATTTTAGTCCAGGACTATATATATGTAGGCATCAGTGTGTGTAATATTATAATATATCCAGTATTGATTAAGTTATAGCGTGATATGTCTGTTTGACACACAAACAGTGTCACCTTTGACCTCAAGAGATCTAAAAAACTATTGATTTGACATGAAAACAAAAAATATGAGAATTGTATAAATATTCATTCTGCATTGTTTGGTACCAATCTGAAAGTTCTGTGACCCTCTGTTCTTGAGTTATAACTGATAATGTCATTTTGACCTTTTAGCTGTGATCTTGACCTTTGACCTGTACTCAAATGGATCATTGCATCTGAAGCACATTAACTATATATATATATATACACACACACACACACACACACACCTCATGAGAACCAAGTTTGTAATCAAGTAGATATTGGGTAGTGAGTGTAAAGACATCTTTTTTTTTTTTTAACAAATTTGAAAATTAAATAGAAAAATAAATACAAATAAATGAATTAAAAATACATAGAATAAATAATAATAAATCCAAAAATAATAAACAGATACTTAAAAAATAAATACATTGGAGAAAAAAAGGAAACAAATCTTCAAACATTTGAAAAATACATGTTTTGCTTTGCACTTGTTTCCTTCATGCTTTATGGGGACTTCTGGAAAAAGCAAGTTATCAATTTATAGGGTCACACCATTTCTATTTTACTAGTGGGGACCTTTATTTATATTTAACCCTCGTGGGGACCTGAATTTTGGTCCCCATGGTGTGACTGTGTAACCATATCAATGTTCCCATAAAGATAGGAACACACACAAACACACAAACACACACACACACACACACACAAGGTGATTACAATAATCTCATCTAACCAATGTGTTGCGAGATTAATTTTCAAACAAAAATAATTTAAATGCAGTTGATAAATAATTAAAATGTCTTTAACTCAACATAACAATAAACCTGTTTTTAAAGCCTGTGTTTTTTTCATGTAGAGTTTTTAATAGAATGAATGTAGTTAATATTAGTGAAGCCCAGTCAGACTTGAAGGATCAAATGGACTGAACTGGTTTTTCTGTCTCATTTGTGTATGTACGTTTATTTCATGTTCAGTTGTACGAACATCGGAGCCTTTGAAGGTCAAACGGACCGTGGTTGGTGGCGGGATGAGTCACTCTACGGCCCAGAAGAAGAACATGGGCTGCGTTTAGATGGAGGTTGATTGTAATTAACGAGTCAAATGGAGCAGAGCCGTGACAGATGTGCCATAAAGTGTTGAGCTTTAGACAGAGGCTGCAGGAGGGGGCGGGCCTGTGGGGGTGGGGGGGGGGGGGGTTGTCCTTCAGTTCACCTCCAAGATGGTCCGTGGTGTCGACAAATGAGGCGAAGGAAGAAGAAGTGGGTTCGACCTTCAGCAACGCTTTAGGTTCGTACGACCTGTGATACATGGGGAACGAGGGGAGGGGGGGGGGGGGGGGGGCAGAAGGTCACATGACGGGTATGTGCGACTGGCTCAGGTGAACGCTGGGATTAATGACACAAAAGAGGAAACTATGTAGAAAAAAAACAACCACTTTAAAGACACAAGGAAAATGAAAGAGGACGCAACAAAACACAGAAGTTTAATATAATATCAAACCAAAACAAAAGTGAGGGTCTTCGCTCCAGAAAGACATTTAGTAGATACGAAGAGTGGGTAAAATGTACACATGTGGAATAATGTCTCGAAACATTGTTTGTTTTTAATTTCTTTACTTTTTTTTGTATTTCATCAATTTGAGCTGTTAATAAAAATACCAAATATTCAATAATTGTAAATGTTTCAGCACTTTAAATACAGTATGTGGGGTTATGTGGGAGGGTTTATTCTGGTTTAATTCAGAATAAAAGTCAATTCTGCTTTAAAATGAACCATGTAAACAGCTCGTCTATAATTCAGTAAATCTGTGTCTGTAGTGTGTCCTGTCTGTCTGTGAAACATCTAACACCTGCACATCTGCACTAAACGATCCAACATTTGGGGGGGGGGGGTTTCCAGTACGATGGTGGATTTACCGTGTAAAGTTTCACACCTTTACGACAAACAACAAACATATTAAACTAATTTCATTGCTCTTTCAAACTTTGCCGCTCTGAGCATTGTCATGCACATTCCCTAAGTCCCGCCCTCTGATTTGGCTACAGTCATTACTATGACAACTAACTGCTGTTATGGACTTTAACAAGGTCTCTATGACAACATCACAACTGTGCTACACGCCGCTAACAACTTCAGTCCCCCCAGGAATTCACAGACATTTTTGTTGTTATTGCGGCCACAGCACGTCTGGTTACAACCGAGGATATTATTGCGGCGCATTCGCACGAGTTAAACAAGGTTCTTAATTTACTGAATGAACTGATTCACCTTCAACTGAACATTGCACCAATGACTGTAGCTACATTACTATCTGGCTCATCCACCCTTCAGTTTTATCACTTCACTTTTAGACCCTTTTAATTTTTGGTTTGTTTGTTGTTAGCTGTAGTTTAGTAGGCGGAGGCCTGCGTTAGCATGACACAAACTACTACAGTGGTAGACTGTCTGCTCCACCTGAAACTGGGTTTTACTAATTCCACCAGCAGTAACAACTGACACGATTAGCATTAGCATTAGCATACCCACATATTCCAGCACACACTTCCAAAACAGCCCCAACTAATTATTATAGTCTTTATTTCTGCTCCTTTCAACTCATTTCACCCACTTCAGGTTTGTGTAATGTGTTAGCACTTTTTACACAAACAATGATAACCTTTTTTAATAGTGCTTTTGTGCAAACCAGTGAAATTTTCAGGTATTATAATATAAATGAGCACTTCAGAAACAACAATTTTAAATAATAATAATAATAATAATAAAATAATAAACAGAACCAAAGACACACAAAACTGTGTGTGTGTGTGTGTGTGTGTGAGACAGACAGACAGACAGACAGACAGACAGACAGACAGACAGAGACTTAATGAGAGGGATGAGCTTGTCAAACTCAATATAACTATATAATATAAACTAATAATATAATATAACTAACAATAAGACTTTCTCTTTTTAGGGTTAGGGCGTTTGTTTTTGTCATTGTCATTTCTTTTACCACTTCTTGAGGAACTTGGCGGACACAAAAATAGATCCATGTTCGCTGCAGGGTGGCTAAAAATATCCTGTGACTCGCTACGGCTGAATTTAGTCAAGCTAGCGTCAAACAGCGCTGTTACTTCCACCCGCTCGCTACAAAATAAAACTTCCGCATTTCAAAATAAAACAGCCAAAAAACCCCCCAAAAAACCAAAACCGTGAATAATTTCGCGTACCCCCTGGACATGCGCCACGTCCCCCTAGGGGTCCGCAGACCCCAGTTTTAGTTTCCACCAACGACCTCCTGCGTATCATTGAACATCTTTAACCACAGTAATGTCTGGGTACTGGGTAATGACATGTTACCCTATGACCTATGACCTTACCCCAGAGGAGCTTTGGGGGCTTCCTACACCATTCACACTGTTTTTAGCATTTGTTGATTAAAAACACACACACACACTGGGAGTGATTTTATCATGTATTAAATGACTCTTTTTGTTGATAGTAAGACATCACAGCTGTGAGGACCTGACGAACACAGGGACAGTGGCACTATTTTTTTATATTGTCTTTTAGGTTATTTTTATGGTATGGTGAAGATGAGACACTGCTAAATGGAATTTCATTATATTTACAATGACACCTGGACTCTATTCCACATTAGTAGAAGCTAATGTCACATTTCCTACGCTCTGCACTAGTATGATTATATGTTTGTCTGTCATTGACATCATGGACTGTCCTCATGTCTCTGATGTTCACCCAGTTCACAGAATTACCCAGAAGCACCTGCTACCAACTTTGATTAGAATCTTTTTACTTTGAATGTAGTTGCATGTTTTTGGACTTCCTCTTCCTCTTCCTCCTCCTCCTCTTCTCTTTTCCTCAGGAACCCCTTGTCCTCCATCGTTTATGATAAAGTCTGCGTCATTGGTTCTTTTCATGTTTCAGCTCAGACACACGTTACAGTCGTTACGTTTCAAAAACCCACATGAAACAAACTGGCCTGTTGTTGTTTATATTTCCACCGTCTGGCCAATCAATTCAGTGAATATTTGAATGGAGGTGTTTAATGTAAATCTGTTGACTTTGAAAAAGCAGAGAAAAGACAACAAAGACATTATTACACTGAAGTAGATTTAAAAATGTTAAATGACAAACACAAGGATGTGTTTACACTGAAAAAAGAAAAGTCAACATTTAATCAAACTGAGCAAAAATCTGTCAAAACCATTCATGGAATTAATGAAAAACCATCAGAATAGTTAAGTAAAATAAACAAAAATTTACCAAATTAACAATATAAATCAGTGTATCATTCGTTTTTCAAAACAAAACCAAAAAAAAGACAATGAAACAAGTTGTTGGTTCATAATTTTTTTCCAAAACCAAAATGAAAAAACAGATAGTGATGTTTCTTCTGTTTTCCTCTTTATGTTTAAATAAATAATAAATTGATAATGGCTGTTTTCCATTTTATCCAATTTTGACCTGAAGCAAATTCAGGTAAAAAAAAAAATAAAAATTCCATCCAGTTTGTCACTTTGTTTTAACAACATACCTGGAATATGTTCTCCGTGGTCATATCTTCAGGTCTTAGGGTGACCCTCTTAGTTTCCACAAATAGGACGTAGGTTTACATAGTTGTCACAATTTTCTTCAGGTCAAAAGTGGATAAAACGGAAAACAGTCGTTATCCATTTTTTTCACCCCATTATTCATTTAAACACAAAAAGGAGAACTGAAAAACAACATCGTTATCCGTTATTTTCATTTTTGGTTTTGGAAACAAATAATGAAGATTGACAGCTGTGCCCACCCAATCACAAGCTCAGAAAAAGAGTTCTAGACAGATTTTTGTTGCCTCATCAAACTGAAATGTTGATCAATATCCTTCATATAGTTAATTATTTGTAAATGTCAATGGAAATAAACTATGTATATTTGATTATTTATTAAAATATTTATTTAAAAAAATTCTGTTTCAATTCCGGAAATGCTATTACGTTGTTATGCCCATCTACATACTTCACTTTGGCCCGTCTAAAAATAGCCGTCTAGATCTGCCACTGGTTTCGTTGTTTTATTTTTGGTTTTTATTTTGAAAAACGAATGAACGAATGATGCACAGATTAATATAATAATCAAAACTAAAGAAAATTAATAAAATGAACAAAAGATCTAATAAAAAATTGGCAATTGAATCAACAGAATAAAACAAACAATTAAATAATCCATAAAATGAACAAAGTGATCAATTAAATGAGTAAAATATTAAATGATAATCTGTTAAAGTCATCTGTATATTTGATATTATCCTCTTCATCACACCGGGAAACCATTCCATCATTATCAGTCTTCTACAGACATGATGATTATTAACTCTGAACTGTCGCATTCTGAATGGATGGTTTAGTTTAAATATTCAGAATAATTTAACTCTTTTCCTTTTTTTTTTTACTGTGTTTTTATTGAGTTTTGTTCATTGAACACGTGTCAAAAGGAAACTAACTTAAAAAAAAAGGTCATATTCAAACTACTGGGAGTGAATGTCAACACTAATTCTCTTATTTTTTCTTAGTACATTTTATCCTTATTATTTATCATTTTTACACATTAATTAGTTTTTGTTCATTTTGTTGCTCATTTTATTTTTCTAGATTTGTTTTTTTATTTTATTATTCTTTAATTTTGCTCCGTTTGTGTCTTATTTTCTTCATGTTACTAATTATTTTGTTAGTTATTCATTTTTGTTCTTTTATTAATTTATTATTTTTATTTATTTACTTTTATTACTTAATTAATTACCATTTTTGTCCAGTTTTTTTTGCTTATTTTAATACTTTTTTGTGTAACTGCTAAAGTCTCATGTAGGATAACTGTCCGTTAAGGTCTGTAGTTTGACACCTGTGGCGTCTATTATCGGTACCATTCATGTGTTTTTTCTAATTCCATCGAGTCCTAACAAAGACTCAGAGCTGGATCCAGAACCTGGTCTGGTTCTGGATCAGTGGACCCTGTTTCCACATTCATCTGATCTGCTTTATTCCTCTGGTTTATTTATTTCACATTATCAGTTCCATCTCTTCCTCAGTGTTTTTCATCCTGTTGACTAAAACTCGGTTCATTTATTTGGATTCATTCTCAGACTAAAACATAAACAGAGCAGAAGAACGAGGCGCTCAGTGTTTACGAGTGTTTTTATCTGCATCATCTGATTATTTTCTTTTCTAACTTTTGTCTCGTGTCATTTCTGCTGTTCATGTTTTTGTCATTTTCCTTTTACTTTGTGTCTTTTGTGATATTTTCTTTTTTTTTGTCTTTTATATCGTCTTCCAGGTTGTTTGTGTCCATTGTGATGGAAGATTTAGGGTTTTCTTTTGTGTCTTGGGTGTATCATCTTCTCCATTGTTATTATTTTTGTGCATGTTTGTCTTTTTTTTTTTTTTTTTTTTAACACCAGTTTCATCTTTTCTATTTTTTGTCATTGTTTAATATTTATTTTCCTGCAAACCTTGAATTGTAAAGAAATAACAATTGACATTTATTGTGACATTTATAACCAATAATTACATGCACTATAAGATACTAAGATAAGCAAAATAATTGCTTAAGTTGATCCGGGGTCTTAAACATGTGGCCCGCAGGATTGAAGCGAATTTATTTGACCATTCTTGAAATAAAACATGTAACAGCATAGAATATATAAAATAAACAGGACAGTCGGGGATAACACAGAAATGACCAGAGGCTTATTTCCATTGTGGTTCCGATAGTAATGTGTCAGTCAAGTCTGTGGAACTGATTGTTGTAGTTCTACTGTAGTTCCACATCCAGACCCATATGATCTACAGTCAAATAATAAGCAGGATAAAGTATTGCCCACGTGTTACTATCAGAAAAATATTTCTCGATGGGGCTGAAGGAAATATTTTTTGATAGTCATGTGTGGGCAATAGATTATCCCGCTTATTCTATGGTTATTACAGCGTATTACTGCTACTACTCTAACAGATTGGATAAAATAGTCGTTATAAAGTAGTGAATACTTACTTTCAAAGTGGCCGAACTACCTGCGGAGTGATATGGTACCGTGAATCTGAAGTGATGAAACTCGTTGCCATTGGCAGCGGGCGGTTATCGAAAAAAAATCAGCCCGCATAATGCTGGGAACGTCCATTCACAGTGAATGGGAGCTGTGGGAACGTTCTAGAGGGACATAGAATAACAGCAGAATAAAACTTCCCAAAAATAATGCATTTTTTTTTTCTCAGTTTGATGTGAAAACAAATGCATTATATGGATAAAACTTAAAATATTTGTCTTAGTGCAAAAAATAACAAAGTAAGAAAGTATTTACATTTACAAACTAACTTGTAGCTAAAATGTAAAAAAATGTGAACATGGAAGTGAAAGAAGATGAGGCTAAATGTTGACAATTTTCTGCTTCAGTTACTGAGTGTTTTTATTGAACTGATCCAGTGTTTTCAGCTGAAAATTGCTTAGTCATGGCAGCGAGTCATCGGGGGTGGGGGGGGGTGGGGGGGTTATATTAATAACAGAACTGATGGAGATGGAGGAGGACGGCCCAATTCTGAAGTGTCACAATTTCGTGTGAGCGATGATGTCTTGGTGTCTGAGGCTACATTTATACAGAGACGATGAAAACTGAAAACGCTTAAGCGGCGACTCATCTTCACTTTTTCACCCGCGTTTAGACGAGTGTATTCAGGAGGATATTCTCGTTATACGCTATGGTATGTGTGTTAAAAACAAAGTATTGAGTCAGAGGGCGGGGCTAACAAAGTGACGCTGCTACAATTGGGAGAGAAACAACCGTAAACAACCATAGAAGAACAACAACAACAACAGGTGTAGATTTCCTTTTATCACAGATGAGTGAAGAATGTGAGAAAACGTCAACAATCTTTAAATTCTTTTTACAGAAGTGACAACAGTCGTTCAGCTCCATAATCCACCATTTTGTTTAGTCATTCCTAACTTTCTCCAGACTCCTCCGTCAACTTTCTGGCGCTCTAACTACGTCATCCTAAAGATTACACTGATTGGTTGTAGTACTTATTTGAAAGACAACCTTTTAGCCCCGCCTCCCCTGACTATGAAGCACCACTAGACCCATACATGGAATGAATAGGGATAGTGCAGCTAGGCTAGGCTAGGCTAGGCTAACTAAATGTGTCCTCTGAAAAAAAATGACTCTGAGACTGGAGAAAATAAACATAAAATTAGCGAAAGCATAAATAAGTTTTCATCTTTTCTAAACAGTTTTGTCTGATTTCTGCACCTCTTACTCAAATCTGAGCTAAAACTTAAGTGTGTCGACGGTTCTCATGGTGTGTGTAGATGTTGGCTGACATTCTGTGTTGGCCGCAGGTGGGTTTTACTGCCTTAAAAGCAGACGCTGTACAGACTGAGGTTACGTAACTTAACACAATGAGACAAACGGTGAGCGTTCAGATCATAACAGAAGGCGTTTGGTTTGGTTCCAGACCCTGCAGCTCTGCACTGTTTATAGGATATCCCCCCCTGGAATGTAAACAGGACTGCAGATCCAGGTCACACTCCTCAGGGAGAGCAGACAGAGGCCAGGGTCAAAGGTCACTGCTCATCCTACTCATTTACAGACGTGACATTGATGACCCACTTAAACTGACTGGATGGATTTATGATAAATATGTGACAAATTTAACCAGTAAATATAGTTGAGTACGTTCAGAACAGTGTGACCATTTTCTTGTGCGGTCCTTCGTAAAAGACACACTGACTGTGTCCTACGATCGGGTCTTAAAGACCCAGATTCCAAAAATCAGTTCCATAGACTCATCACCAGTAGTAAGCAATGGCACCAAACAGTACGTATGAAAAGGTACATTTGTGAGCCACCGGGTCACTTTGACCCGAAGGACCGCACAAGGGTTAAAAACGTTATGGCAACAAAGTGACAATTAAAATAATTTAATAGATTTTAACTATTTCAACTTTGATTAAAAACTATTGATTTTATTAAGTGAATTTAAAATCCAAAATAATGAAATTATTAGTTGAATTATTTTGGATTTACTTCAGATTTAGCACATGTTGAGTAAATCCAAATCAATTTTAGGAGGAAAACTGTCCAATATTTACTAGTTATCTGGAAAATACTAATTTAGATTATACCAAATATCTCCAAAAAATTATTCAGACTTACTGAGGTGTAATTAAGTCATATTCCTAAATATCTACAACTCTAGTTCATATCCTCCTGGTTTATTACGGTGTGTAAATGACACAAGGTCACATTAATAACAATACAGTTGAATAGATGTTATCATAGATTATTGTTTATCTATGAATAAGTTAATGCTGTTTAACGCTGGTGTGTTGTTGAAGCTAATACCATAATAAGCTAGCTGTCATCTGTGTGCTGAGGTCATTTCTGTGTATTCCATGACACATATTATAAATCTGAGTGACTCATACAGTCGTCTACGGTCTTTTTTCCCCACCTGGCTTAAAATTAATAATTTAAATATGGGAAGAAAATCAATTTGTTTGTTCAAACAATCAATTTAAAAATCGGAAAACAAAAAATCCTGGTACATATGTGAATAGATTTTTTTTCTCCCACCCCTATAGAATATATTATCTATATTATATTCTACATTATTATAGAATAGAATGTCTTTATTATCACTGAACAGAAAGTACAACAAAATGAAAATGATTATTTTACTGGTCCGGTCCACTGGAGATAAAATGTGGCCCCTGAAGTAAATGAGTTTGAGACCCCATCTTTAGCCTGTGTCCCCACATTATCACCATCCCACATCTTTTCAACCATCCACCTCCAGCCACTAAACCTCTGTTCACCACATCTGTCTGCGTCCTCTGTCCTCATGAAGACTGTCCTGGTCCATGTTTACGTCAATCTACACAAACCTGGTTCCACTGGTTACTAGCTGCATGTAAACTCATCATCATCATCATCATCATCCTCATCCTCATCATGGCGGTCCGTCCTCTACACTGACGACATCCAACCATTTCCGACCATAAAGAGACAAAGCAGTGAAGGTTAATAGTTTCCTGTCATTTAGTTTAATTTTGTGTCAGCAGTGGAAGCCTCTGAGGACGAATGACCCCATTTACCTCCGTGTCCTGACACTGCAATAAAACACGCCCACAGCTGTTTGAGACGCAAACGTGTCCCTCGTCACAGATGCTGCACCAGGTGGTGTTCAGGCTCGGTCTGATGGGATTCAACGCTGGGGAGTCGGTTACTGCAAGACTGAGGTCCACGCTGAGTTAGTGTGAAGCATTGTTTCCCACTTTAGTCTTAGTTTCATTCTTAGTTTTAGTCACTTTTAGTCTTTCACAAATCATTTTCGTTAGTCATATTTTACTCGACTAAAAGTTTCAACATTTTAGTCCAGTTTTAGTCCAAACATGTCAAGTCTTTTTACATTTATTTCAGGAATATTGTTTTGTATTAATTCCAGTTGAGTTGTGTTCTGATTGAATTGACTTGAATTAATAAATATTAAAATAAATCCAATATTTAAGAGTTATCTGAAAAATACTATTTCAGATATACAAAATAAATGCTAAAAAAGATAACATTCAGACTTACTAAGGTGGAATTATTTCATATTCCTAAATATATGGATGATATTGATTTATATATTGAGTTTACTGATAAAATATAATGAATTTCTACTTTTTTCAACTGATATTCAAACAAAAATGAGTCAAATGCATTTGATAAATAATTAAATTGTCATTAATTCAACATAACAATAAAACCAAACTGCACAAAGTATGTTTTTTTTTTCATGTAGAGTTTATTAATATAATTAATTTTGTTAATATTCGTTAATCCCAGTCAGACTTTTTAGAGTGTAGATGAAAAAGACATAAAATGAAAACTATGAAAAAGTCACAAAAAGTACAAAATGAAAATCCCATAAAAAACACAAAACATAGCAACACCGTGGCTCAACTGTTGGCTCTTTTTTTCCTTCCAAGTTATTTATAAAGCAAATGTTTTCCTTTAATTAACCTTAACGAATCGTATAAGTTAATTTTGTTCTGAAGTAGTAAAAAAACCCTCAGTTTATTTGTATGGACACTTTTCTTGTGGCACAAAAATTCAATATACGACCAGTTTGTTTTGTAATATATTAAATTAACTTAAATTAGCCTGTTTTTTTTTGTTGTGAGTTAGGGATAGTATCAGTGAAGTAAGTGTTTCTGAACCAGGCTTTGCTTTTAGTTCACACAGACAGAAAATATGTCATTGAAATAAAACGGGTAAAAAAATACATGAAAAAAATCAGCCCTAATATGAAAGAAAATCAGCTTATGTCAAAATAAAACATTCAAAGCTAATTTAACAACAAAATATCCTGCTTCAGATTAAAACTGATTCTGTCAACTGGGTGCACATACAAACAGTCCAACATTCAACCCCGTAACAAAGACTCGTCATCCCCATAACTGTTTATTTTTTTTCTGGTTATGGAGTTGAATGTTACAGGGTTGAAGATTTTAGCTAAAAATAGTCACAGATCCACATTAGCGAGAGTATGGAGCATTAGAAAGCATGAAGGAAACAAGAAATTAAGTTTTCCAAGATAATTGTTTTTTTGCCAAACAATACTGTAACAGGGTTGAAAGGTTGAGCTCGACAATGTCAATCTGACGATAAAAACAATGAAATATAGGTCACAAAATATGATAATACTAACCTGACTTTACAGTTTGAGTGGGAAAAAAATTTATATCCTGTTACGGGGTTGAACGAAACTAGGGGAGAAAATTAAATAGTGCTATTTTCTAACTAATTACATTTTTTTTTCTTAAGGTTAGGGTAGACAAATGTTATTAGCAGATAAAAACAACTGTGGTTACTGGTTATTTTCATTAGTTTTTTACTCAATAAAACAGTAACTTTGCTCAGTGGGGACATGCTCATTAGGCTGAACTCTACGCCTCAGATACCAAGAATATTTTTGGAATTATAATACAGTGGTACCTCAATCAACGCATTTTACGTTTAAAAGGCCTGATTTATTCCAAGGACCCCCATACTACCCCTTTAAAAATGATAAAATTACACATATTTTGTATGAAATGAGTTAAAACTTAAACATGACTTAAGTCACCAAATAACAGTAACTCTGTGATGAATGAGGGTCAAAGGTCACCAAAAGCATCATGGGTAACTCCCTCGTACCCAAAAGAATGCTACTTACAGTGCTGTATTTATGTCTAAGGGGTTTCGTAAATTGAATTTTCTTTCGTATTCAGAGACGAAAAATTGACGTCAAGGTTTTTCGTAACTTGGATTATTCGTTAGCAGGGTCTTTCGTAAGTTGAGGTATGACTGTATTTAAAATATGTTTGTGTTCTAATGCAAATACACATGGACATTTTAATTTCATGTTTTAACTGTATTTATTGTTTTAGTTTATGTGAAAGTCTTTGAGGTTAAACTTATGGGGACTTAAAGTCAAACCAGATTCAGAAAATCTAAATGAAATCAAACGATAAAACACTGAAACACTTTGTTCACAATGAATCTGTCAACGTGAACAAAATTAGCCTCAAGACAAAAGGAAAGTGTGTAATTATGGCCCAGTGTGCTGGTATTTCCTCTGTCAGATGGCAGGTATTGATTGGTGGGGGGGGGTGGGTGGTCTTATCCCTGGCCTCTGATTGGACGGTGGTTGCCATGTCGTCTGGCTGCCAGCGCCGGCGCTTCCTCCAAACGCTGCCATCTCACTGACATTCTTGTGAGCCTGCTGGAGCTCAGAGATAAGGAAGTGAGGAATTAGGAAATCTCTGAGGTGGTTGTGGAGTCTGAAAGCCCCCACCCCACCTACCTACCCCCTCCTGCGGGATTTTCATCTTTTCTCTGACATCTACTGGAGGAGGATGGAGCTTTAGTCAAGTACTTAAATATTAAAACCTCCACTGGTCATATGTGCTCTTACCCCTCCCCCATACTGAAAGCCCCCCCCCCCCCCCCCCCCCTCCATAAGTGCACCTCATCAGATTGTTGACGTCAATTGGGTCTGAAGGTCAAAGGTCGTCGGATCACTGCGGGGGGTCTTTGCGTTAAGTCGCATCAGTGCACATGAGTGGTGAGAAAGGAGGGGGTTCATCTGGACTCATCTTCCTGTAGGTTTTCAGAAGCGGGGGGGGGGGGTTAAATGAAGCGGTAAATAAGAAGAAAGACAAGACGACAGGGAGGATGTGGAGGAATTTACCAACACCTGGACCTGCACTCCGAAAAGTTTAACCATCTTCTACTTAAATTATGGCAAAAAATGTATTTTTCATTTATTAAAATAATTGAATAGATTTTAAGTTTTTCAACTTTGATTAAAAACTATTTTATTAAGTAAATTTAAACCGAATAATTAAATCCAAAATAATAAAATTATTATTTGAATTATTTAAAATTTACTTCAGATTTAGCACATGTTGAGCATTTTTAGGGAGAAAACTGTCGAATATTTTCTAGTTATTTAGAAAATATTAATTCAGGTGTACCAAACATCTGCAAAAAACATAATTTAAACTTACAATGAATCCATATTCCTAAATATATGGATGATATTGATTTATACGTTGTTGATTTTACTGATGCACTGGTGCCTCATAGACAGAAGGTCCCTGGTTCGATTCCCACATGTTCTCCTTGTGTCTACGTTCGTTCTCCAGTTTCCAAACCAGTGATGTGCGGGCTGATCTGAAGTGATACATGACCCGAAGTGCCCGCGGTCAACCGTAACTGTTCTTGAGTTATAACCGATAATGTGATTTTGACCTTTAAGTTAATTGTGACCTTAACCTTTGACCTTTACTCAAATGGATCATTGCATATTTTTATTGATACTGCGGTTGCGGTCGTTTGTTGTTTGAGATAAACATTAAATTAACCTGGTAAATACATTTTATTAACTGAATTTCCTTAAAGGTATCATAAAACATCAGTTTCCGACAGTATGGACGGAGCAAGAGAGAAACTAAAGTTGTTAGAGTGGAAGTTCTGGAAACATCCAAACAAAAAAGTAAGGTTTGGGACACATTCACTGAGATTTTTAAAGATGATGAGCAGCTCCCAGTGTTTTTGTTTCCGTGGAAACCAGGTTCAAATGTGTCTTTGGGTGTTAGAGGCTGTCGAACCCTGGTTTAGATGCTGCGTTAGCGTTGATAACTTTTGAATAATGAAGCAGAACAAACATATTTTATAAACATATTAACAAGGGGTGGAAGAAAAAAATTGATTCACATATGTACCAGGTTTTTTGTTTTACGATGTTTAAATCGATTTTTTTGTTCAAAATTTTTTTTTTGTTCATAAATAGATTTTTTCCCCCCAAATTTAAATGATTCATTTTAAGGTGGAAAAAAATAACTGCGTGTAAAGACCGTAGACGACTGTATGAGTCACTCTATGTATAATATGTGTCGTGGAATACACAGATGACAGCTAGCTTATTATCATATATTTAATTCAACAACACACCAGTGTTATGTGCAGAGGTGGTGCGTTTAGGTCCATTGTAACATCTCTGGTGCATTCAAAAGCACAGGATATCTGAAAACCTAAGAGAAAATGAGTTGTTCCTGAATTCCCACCCCTAATAGTTTTCATTGGCAGATTATACTTTAGTTTTTTTTTTTTTTTTTTTTTTTTTAACTTTAATTCAAGATTACAATTTTTTTTGCTGGATTCAAGCAACAAATCTGCCAATGGAAGAAGCAAAAATGATCTTGTTAAGATTCCTTTAAATACGATTTTCAATAATTATTGTTTAAAAATAAGTTCTTAATACCTGACTGAGATGTTCCTCTTCAGGTGGTTGTCTTTTATTTTCAGTGCAGTGAGATGTTTGGGCTAGAAATGGTGAGATTAGGCAAAAAAATAAGATTTTGATTGATATACAAACCAAAAATAAATATTAGTTCATTCACTCACTCATTCATTATTTTTTTCAATAAGTACATGGTAAGATTTAGATTTTTTTCTGTGTATATTTGACCTGATTGAAAAGTGTAACTAAAGTAGATCAGCCTGAAAACAGAGTCCACAGAGGGATGAACAGTCTAGTTTAATCTGGTTTAGAATAGTGTTAAATAAACACTGCACTCATGCCTGTTTCTTTCACATTTCATCATTATTTGAAAAGTCTTAAATAACCGTCACATATCTGTTAAGTACAGAAACAGGGATCCTATACTAGCCTACAAAACAAAAAGACAGTAGCTGAGTTTTTGGTGAAAATGAGTTATTGTTTTTTTTTTTTCAACATTCAAATCATTCTTTGTCACATGTAATAAAATATATCATCTCAAATGTCTGTCGTTTTGGAGAGCGTTTGTACAGTAACTGCAAAAAGCAAAACAAAAAGTCAGTAAAGACCATTACTGTGTTTTTACCAATGTCCATTTAGGATCCTGCTCCAATAGTGACTGAAACTGATTATGTAATTACTGTTAGTGAATGGTTTTTATGGAGGTTTTCCATATATAAGGTGCATTAAGTGAATTCAAAGTCATGAGATAAAAACCCCAAATTATGAGATAAAACATCTTAATTATGAGATAAAAAGTCTAAATTATGAGATAAAAAGTCTAAATTATGAGATAAAAAGTCTAAATTATGAGATAAAAAGTCTAAATTATGAGATAAAAAGTCTAAATTATGAGATAAAAAGTCTAAATTATGAGATAAAAAGTCTAAATTATGAGATAAAAAGTCTAAATTATGAGATAAAACCCCAAAATTATGAGATAAAACCCCAAAATTATGAGATAAAACATCTTAATTATGAGATAAAACATCTTAATTATGAGATAAAAAGTCTTAATTATGAGATAAAAAGTCCAAATCATGAGATGATAAGTCTTAATTATGAGATAAAAAGTCTAAATCATGAGATAAGTCTTAATTATGAGCTAAAAAGTCTTAATTATGAGATAAAAAGTCTAAATCATGAGATAAAAAGTCTAAATCATGAGATAAAAAGTCTTAATTATGAGCTAAAAAGTCTAAATCATGAGATAAAAAGTCTAAATCATGAGATAAAAAGTCTTAATTATGAGATAAAAAGTCTTAATTATGAGATAAACAGTCTTAATTATGAGCTAAAAAGTCTAAATTCTCAGTCATTAAGCACTACCAGAATTCTCCATATATAGGGTGAACTGTGGTTTTTGTAGACCTCGGTAATATGTTGCTTTGTTGGGCAGTGTAGTTCAGAAACATGATGCGATAGTGAAAAACTGACATTAGTTTTGGGTTCTGCACCCAAAAAAAAAAACAGCTGTCGGACAAAAATGGTGTTCCCCAGTGTTCTAGTTCTAAAACGTTATTACCTGCTGTGGTTGAACTGAAATGCTTGTGTTCTGACTCATTTATTTGACTTTCGAGAAAAGCAGGGAATTCATGTTGGTTTAGTTTATATTTAAATATTCAAAGGATGCATCATTTATTTATTTTCAGATATTTCAGTTGACTGTTAATAGTAAAAGAGTTCTAACAAAGTTCATACTTGTTCAGAGAAAACACTTTAAATTGAAGTAATTTCAGGAAGTGCTATTATTTTGAAGTGTGTTCGAAACAGGAAGTACCTTTAGATCGTGTTGACAATAGAAAAGCAAAGAACCTTTCCAGATGTGGACTGTCACGTCCCTGTTTGTGTTCGGTTTCTCCAGAAGTCTGGTGGTAGGGGTGCAAGTGAAGCCCACCAGTGACCCACCATGCTTTTGTAAAATAAATAAACAATAATTAAAAGTTGACAAGAAATGTGAAGTCATATCAATTATGTGTTATTGTACATTTATTAACAATACTTACACCAACTGCTAACAACAATGCCTACTCTGAAATACACTTTATTTACATTTAATAATGAATAAATAAATGTCAATGACCTATTTCCCAAAGTGGGATAAGTGGAATAAACATTTAATAATAAATGTTTATTCCTCAAGGTGGCAGACAGTTTTTTATTTTGTTGTCATTATTATTATTATTATTATTATTATTAGGATTGTTGTAATGAGGACGATCACTACTGTCATCAATATCACTCTATTACATTTCAATGTTTTTCGTTTGTTTTGTTTCTTTTTGTTTGTCGGGTTTTTTGTTTTTGTTTCTGTTTTCTCTTTAGTCTTATTGATTTCTAAATGATTATTATTAACTTGAACACTGTGTTACGTGTACCCTTGGGTGGGTTTGGGCTTACTGTTGTCTGTATAATTGCGAAAATGTATAAAGTTATTTAAAAAAATAATAATGGATTATATTTAGGTCATGTTGAGCCTGCAGGTACATGTTCCCAAACCTGACTTTTTGCTTCCATTTAACCTGTATGTGACCTTTGACCTGTATCTGACCTGTTAAAGACAGTCTGAACGGCACAAATCCGCTTTTAATTTTTTTAAATCCAACCCAGGCCACTTTCATATGTGGTACTAAATCTGACACGTGTCCGATATTTTTCAACGTCTCTTGAGTCTGAACGACTATGTCGCATTTATACGACTTTTTCAGTTACTCCCGCAATTGACACAACAAACGTAAAGACCCAGAGGTACGATGTTATGAGTTTAACACTAGTTTAATGTATTTACAATTCACACAGACACTTAAATGGGTGACTATCCAGAGGTTGACCTTTGACCTTTAGCACTACAGTGTTCTCAGGCTGTAGATGCTAAACCTTGAACCTTCACTAAAACTGTTCATATGTTAAAGTTTTTATACTGTGTAGAAACTGATGCTCAAAACCAGACACTGAACTAATTGTATATAGGTCCAGGGGGGTGGGGCCAGTGGATACAGGTCCAGGGGGCGGGGCCAGTGGATAGTTTGTATCACAGACGTGTCCTTCATATCCCTTCAGTCAGTCTCGTTCATCTTCTCTCTTTATGAACCTCTTTCTTTCGCCTCCAACTCATACATTTTTAAAAATCTTAAATGTTGATTTATTCAACTCTTTCCTGCACGTCCATGCTACGCTGTTGCCCATAGCAACTGCTAGCACCTTAGCCTTCATGTACAATGCCGTATTTCCTCATTCGTCATTACGTCGGAGCCTCTTGCTTATGCGGGGTCACTTCAGGGTCACTTCAGGGACGCATTCCGTTCACACTCCGACTGACAAAAGTCACATTTAATGCATAATATGAACAAACAAACAAAACATCTGATTTCAGCCAAAAATACAAATTGTGCATTAAGACCTGTTGTGTGAATGTAGTTCTAAAGAGTCTTTAGTCCAAGATATTTTACCACCAGGGATCATGACGGAACAATCTTGAATTATTCGGCTCTTTCCTGTATGTTGATGCTACGCTGTTGCCCATAGCAACTGCTAGCGCCTTAGCCTTCCACATATGTCACGTACTATCTCGTATTTCCTCCTCTGTCATTTCATCGGAGCCTCTAGCACAGGGGTGTCATTCAGAATATTGGTCAAATTCGACAAATTTCAGGTTATTCACATTTTTTATCGCAAGCTAGTACTTTTTTATTTATTTATTCCCTTTTTGTAGACTAAAAGAAAGAACATTTGCAGTTTTCATCATTTATTATTTATTATGTTAATGGTCTGATCCATTTTTGAATAAATTGATGTCAAATAATTTTAACTTCCTTATTTATTAATATCTTCTGTGTAATTTTAGCAATTCACATATTCATCCCAGGGGCCAGATTGGACCCTATGGTGGGCCGGATCTGGCCCCCGGGCCTTATGTTTGACACCTGCGCTCTAACACATGCGTACGCTTCAGAGACACATTCTGTTCACACTCCAGACCTGATGAAAGTCAATGTAATGTGAACAAACATCTGATTTCAATCCAAAAAAATCTGAGTTGTGCATTAACACCTGCTGTGTGAATGTAGTTCTAAAGACCCCCCCCCCCCCACCCAGACTGACACTAACACAGGACAACTATCCTTTTCTTTTGGCAGATGTGTGTGCAATGCATTGTGGGAGGAAGCTGTAAAGTAAAGTACAGTGTTTGTTGTTTGCATTTGTCCTGAACAGGGGTTTGTCTTGTGTTTGGACGACTCCCAAAGCGGTCAGAGCTGGGTGACGATTATGAAGGGGTTTATTTGAACGTTGTCAGAGTGAAGGACCGCCACCACATGAGCTGGGTTTGTCTGGTCACAGTCTGGATCCAGTGTTTGTACCGAGTCACACATGTAAATGGAAACAGTTGTGTGTTTGTGTATCAGGTACGAGGCCTGATCCCAGACCCACTACAGTCTGGAGCCACGTCTGTGAGCAGAGCTGGGGGGTCATTAAGTACAAGTACTTCATTACTGTACTACAGTAGGGTTTGTTTTTTTTTTTAGGTATCTGTATTTTACTGGAGTATTTATTTTTCAGACAACTTTGTACTTTTACTTCTACATTCTTGCATAAATATCAGTCATTTCTACTCCATCTATTCTCTCATTAGGTTCATTATGTTTTTAAACTAATGGATGATGGTGCTGTATTTTCCTCACTATAAGGCGCACTGTCAATAAATGGTTTATTTTTAATGTTTTTCATATATAAGGCACAGTGGACTATAAGGCACATTAAGTAAGTTCAAAATCATGAGCTAAAAAGTGAACATTTATGACATAAAAAGATAAAATTTGAGATAAAAAGTCAGAATTTCAGATAAAAAAATGAAAATTTATGAGATAAAAAGTCAAAATTCCCAGTCACTAAGCACAACCAGAATTAATCCATACATAGGGTGCACTGTGGGTTTTTTTTTCGTATCATGGTAACAGCCATGTTGGCGTGAAAACTGCCTTTTTTTGTTAGTAAAACTTTAAAAAGACATATTTTGCAAATGATACAGATATTGACATTTGTTTTGCATCATCAATAGCATTTTAATTCAGGAAAACATTCATTTCAGCAGAAAATGTGCAATTTCAGGTGCAAGAATGCTCATTTTACCCCAAAATTTCCATATTATGAAACTATCTCTGCCACTTCGTAATGACTAAAAATGTACTGATGGTTTTAGAACAAGAATGATGCAAAAAAGTTTTAAACATCTCTATTGGTTTGAGAGAGACTTTTTTTTTTTTCAGTTTTACTAACAAAAAAATGCATTTTTCACACCGAAATGGGTGTTACCATGGTAATTTGTTAAAGTTAGTTCAATTAACATACCTAAAAAAGTTCATAGGATCCACCGGTTAATATTTTTCTCCAGGAGACGATTTATTTTCTAAAGGTTAAATTCTAAAAAGTGACATTTCTACAAAAAAGCAGATTATTTTGTTTCCCCTTCTGAAACGATGCCAAATGTCCTAAAGTTCATCCCTACTAATTTCGTTGCTTTAATAATTTCTGTCACGATGAAAAGAATATGCTTTCTTTTCTTCTGTTGATTGTAGATGCTCTGACTGAGGAACACAAAGAGGTAGGACTAGATACATTTTATTAACTTCATCCCACGGCCGTAAAATTGCATATGGACACTATGGACGTGTCTATAGCGATATTTGGATGTTTCTAAATGTCCATACCAATTTTGAATAGGACATTACATGACATTTGGGAAACAAAAGGTTACTGTATTTTTTGGACTATAAGGTGACACTTAAAAGACCTTAATTTCCTCCAAAAACCTCATAATTTTGACTTTTTATCTGATAATTTTCACTTTTTTCTATTAATTTGGACTTTTTTATCTTAGAATTTTGACTTCACTTAATGCTCTTTATAATCCAGTTCACCTTATATATGAAGAACTAAATGTTGTCATCAATGAACCTTTATCACGTGGCAAAAACTAAACTAGACATACATGTGGATCTTGTGACTGCATTATATATTTAATTATAGTTTAGACGTCCAATAAAAACCAGACAAAATATGGCTTAAGAAATAAAAAATATTCCTAAAGGGTCTCTTAGTTTTTGTTGACCAAAACAAAATGAGATGTTATTTTAATTATTTTAGCTGTGTTCTTATTTATTTTATTTTTAATTCTTTGTTGATGTCTCTTGTGAGGAAGTTGTTAAATTATGTCCCCACCTATGTCAACATCATGATTACTCCCATGCTTCATCCTACACCCTTTCAAACAAGGTATAATTATCTAGGATGCTAAAGAGCTGTCGCTTTAATTTCTGTTTAAACACTTTATGTTTTACTCATTTAGTTTTTACCTGTTTGAATAAACAAATAAATTAAACGAATTAAATGCAGCTAGTATGAGGGTCTGGACTGTGTTGTCTTCTTGTTTCTGCTTGACTTGTGTGTTTGTGCACGTCCACGTGTGTGGGTGGCTCTCAACTCTCAGCGGGAGGGAATGCTTCGACACCCTTTTAGCTGCCACGCCCCCCTCTCTGGCCACGCCCCCTACATGCCATGCCAGCTGCAGCTGTCAGGTCTCAATGCAGGAGATGTTGAAAATTCCTCTCAGTCTGCAATTAGAGCTGCAGATCGCTGAATAGCACACATTGCGATGTCCTAAAATTGCACTGGGTCTCCTTCTGCTGCTGCTAAGAACCCTGGGTAAATGGAAGCTGATGAGTGAGGACGGCGAATAAACGGCCGTCTGCCTCCAGCTTGACAGATTGTGTTTAGCGCGAGCTGCTCCTTGTGATGAGCCGTTTCCCCGGTTGAAGGAACCAAAGGGCTCATTGATGGGGTGGGTTTCTCACGCCTCACTGACAATGTTCTCTTTCCATCCAGTCAAGTGGCGCTTTGTGATCTCAGCCAAACAAATGCAAATATATAGAACAGATGCACCACTTCTTCCAGGCCATTTGTCGGCAGGAAGACTCTGCGACCGTGGCGGAGGTTGCGGTGGAAGCACGACTAAAGTGTTAACAAGGGAAAAGCCATGTCAGCCTGGCACATGTGACGGCCGCCGCCTTTCAGGGCCGTCCGCCATCATGGCCGCCGCTGATAAATGGAGGCTTTTGTGGCCTTTGCCAGAGGGAGAAGCACAATGAAGGACACACACAGAGCAGGTCTTTTCCAGAGAAAACAGCTAAAAGCAGCATTTCTGCCTCCATGCCCCCCTCCCCCCCTCCCCTGTCCTCCTTCCCCCGTCCTCCTCCCTCTCACTCCCACTCTGCTCCTGAGTCCTTTCCTCCTCCGTGAGAACTGAACCTTACTCCCATAATGTTTCCATAAACGGGCTGAGGGAATGGAAATAACTCGGATGGGTTCCCACCCCCCCACCCCCCCATCCCAGCGCTGCAGAGTGGAACGCCACTTTAACACACTTCACCCCCTGATGCCTGCTGGTTTATACTGACCTGAGCACGAGCACAGCGAAAGTTAAAGACTGAGACGTCCCATTCACCCTGAACGCAGCAGCAGTAAACTGCACCAGGGTTTACAAGAACAAGGGACTAGAAGGACCACTGTGGACTGGTCTCCATGGTTACATAGACCACTGTGGACTGGTCCCCATGGTTACATAGACCACTGTGGACTGGTCCCCATGGTTACATAGACCACTGTGGACTGGTCCCCAAGGTTACATAGACCACTGTGGACTGGTCCCCATGGTTACATAGACCACTGTGGACTGGTCCCCATGGTTACATAGACCACTGTGGACTGGTCCCCATGGTTACATAGACCACTGTGGACTGGTCCCCAAGGTTACATAGACCACTGTGGACTGGTCCCCATGGTTACATAGACCACTGTGGACTGGTCCCCATGGTTGCATACACCACTGTGGACTGGTCCCCATGGTTACATAGTCCTCATTTATACTACTACTACTGCTACTGCTATTACTACTGCAAATATTGTTACTACTACTGTTCTTGTGTTGTTACTAGTACTACTACTATTGTATTACTACTACTGTTGCTCCTGCTACTATTACTACTACTATTATTACTGCTATGATTAGTACTACTGTTACTAGTACCACCACTACTACTATTATTAGAAATGTAAGTAATAAAAATGTTGTATTATTTTAAGGCTTTCAGTTCTTTGTCGCATCATCTATGGATGATCACAGACTCAAACATCTGAATATAACCCATACTGAGTACATTTACATGCTCTTTAGAAATTCAAATGATTGCTTTACTCCCATTAAGAACTTAACTAGGGTTTCCCAGAAGTCTGTGTTTACATGCATGGATAAATTCAATTACCGTCACATTATCCGACTTGCTTTCTCCGACTTCTCAAACTCCAGTTCCCATTCCATTCAGATTAAGGCAATAATTAAAATTCCTCAAAGTGCATGTAAACGTACCTATTGATGAAGATGTAGTTTGTGTATTGATGCTGATGTTGTACAATATCAGTAAATATCAGCTGATATGATGTCGCATTATACATGTGTGCTTCCCTGGAACAGGTAGTGGTGGTTTTAAATTATTCATAAAAGAATAAGTGACACATGAACCCTTAGCTCTGCTTCACTCAACTCTTTTCTCCACTTCCTGTTTATTTGCAGTTGTTTATGTAATGTTTCTCCATGGTATTGTTATGACCCGAAGGCTGCAACATATTTGATAAAGAGCACAGGAGACAAAAACGTTTCAAATTTGCAAATGTTCTTTATTTTTTTAGCAAAAATAGTTTTTACTAAATTAACCCCCTTCTCCGTTCCCAGAACAAAACAAAAAGGAACCCCCAAAAGTTTTAAAGGAAAGAAGGGCCCAGGTGAGCTGTCCAAATTAACAAAAGGACGGTATGTGGATCAGGCTAAACCCTGTGCAGGACCATTACCCTACCCCTGCCCTATTAACTCAACGTAACTAAACCCTGTCAAAAGAAATAAACTGAAAACAGGACGTCCAGACTCACTGGGTCAAACAAAAAAGAAACAAAGCTATGCTAAGCACAGCCAACCTGCATCTTGCAGCGCTAACTCCTGTCGAGTGCGTGGCCCGGTGTGAACGCTCCTGGAACTGACGTCACGGGCCTGGAGGCGAGGCAGGAAAAAAGAAAAGTCCACCCGAAAAACCCAATGCCCGTCCAATTCATATCTGCTCGCAGCGGAGACCAATTAACAATCGATCAAATAAAAAACTAAATGCACAGAAATATTACAAAGGCAAAAAAAAATCCATAAATGTAATAATAATTATCGAATAAAATAAATTAGGAATCATCAAAAAACCAGAGGGGGGAAAAAGTGCGCTGGATCATAACGGGTATAAATTATTTTTTTGTTTCATTAAAGGCATGTCATTAATTCAACTTATTATGTGTTTTATTAGTAAAATATATGATGAGAATTTTTTTTAAAGACAAAAAAAAAAACCCTGAATTTAAATTTTGTTGAATGTAAGATGGAAAAATATGTTAAAGACAGTTGTGTGTAGTTTTAAAGTCTTCACAAATCAGTTTTTTTTTTTTTTTTCATGTAATGGTTTCATCAACAGTAAGACGGCGTGGACAGTCATAATAGTTACCTTGACTACATTCCTGTCCTTTTTGTCTTTCATTTCCGTCCTCCCTCCATCCATTTCCGTCTCATCTTGTGTTCTTTCAGTTCCTTTCCTCGCGGCGCTTTGTCTC
>CM035797.1:6361876-6416876 GCA_020466265.1 Siphamia tubifer
CAGTGACTCCCCCAGTGCTCCACTCAGTTTTACTCCTCTCTCTCTCTCTCTCTCTCTCTCTCTCTCTCTCTCTCTCTCTCTCTCTCTCTCTCTCTCTCTCTCTCTCTCTCTCTCTCTCTCTCTCTCCCTCCCTTACATTTCTACATAAACCTTAAGGCGGGAGGTTCATGTTGGTTCTTCTGCTGTGGAGTGGATCTCCTTCTGTTCCTCACTGTTTTTTTTTTTTCCTTCAGAGGTGGGGCGGAGGTTTTCGTGCTCAACAAGTGGCTGATGGATTTAATGCAGTTGGATAGAATCTCCAGAGAGGGCCTCATTATCTCAGCGGCGCTCAGGGCTTTGTGTTCCCTGCTCTTTGGATTTATCCCTCTGATGGAAACTGGACTGTGTTAAACAGGTAGGAAACATGGCCGCCGCTGGTGATGGTCGGGTGGAGAAGTAAAAGATAACAAATTATGAGAAAAAGTCTAAATTATAAGATAAAAGTCTAAATTATAAGATAAAAAGTCTAAAGTATGTTAAAAAAGTCTGAATTCCCAGTCACTAAACCCAACCAGAATGAATCCATATAAAAGGTGCTCTGTGGGTTTAGGAGAAAATTAAAGTATTTTAAGTGCATTTTAAATATAAGTTTTTCCATTAAATTCACAAATATAGTCACTTTTCCATCAGATTTCTGTGCAAAACTGATACTTAAAAAAAGGAAGGTTTTTCATTAAAAAGAGAAATATAAACTTAATTTTATTGTTTATTTTTTGGCTTATTTATTCACATTAATAGTTTTTTGTCATTTGTGTTCATTTTATTTATTACATTTCTTTTGTTTTTTCTTATGTACATGAAAATGGAGCTGAAGGGAAAATGGTTTAACCCAGTTTACTACCAGATATTTAGTCGTGGATCATTTCCATCTTCTACCTGTTGATCAGTCAAATGTTCTGATAAGATAAGATGGACTTTATTGATCCCACATCGGGTAAATTCACACGTCACAGTAGCCAGCGATGTAGAGCAGTAGAAGGACAGCAAAGAGAAGAAACATATAAATAATAAATAATATATGTACACAAACACAGGTATGGAGAAAAACCATGTCCACTATATAGAATATAAATATATACAGAACTATGTGACAATGAGATAAATAAGAATAACATTATAAATATGTATAGTGTGTATGCAGTGGTTCCACTATTTATGAAATTAATGTGCTCCATATGTAGTTTCGTACTGTTTATTTTTCGTAAATAGTCGCATTTTACATTTAAAAGGCCTGATTTAATGCCAAGGCCCCAAATACTACCCCCAAACTCTTTGAAAAATTATTTAAAAAATCATTCTGTGACATTTAAACATTAGCGTCACTTGAGTTCCATCCGTAGATATTCTCTACAAAGTTTGTTTTAAGCAGGTTTTATTTCCCTTCAGTTTGAATGAACATGAAAACTGCTTTTAAGCTCTTAAACATGATCTGTTTTACCTCTGTAGATCAATGTGACTATTTCATCCATATGGAAAAGTAGATTCATACTTTGCACATTCTACAATACCACCACCTGTTAATCATATTTCTAATAACAAGTATTCAGAGAATGCCTCATCTTGCCTCTATTTTGTGCCAATCTCACGTTTCTATGACAACCTGTTCTTGAATTAGTCAATCATGTGATTTTGACCTTTCTGCTAAATATGACCTTTGACCTTTACTCAAACACTTACACACACACACACTCACTCACTCACTCACTCACTCACTCACACACACACACACACACTCACTCACTCACTCACTCACTCACTCACTCACTCACTCACTCACTCACTCACTCACTCACTCACTCACTCACTCACACTCAGACACACACACTTACACACACAGACACACACACTCACACACACTCATACTCACACTCATACTCACACACTTACACACTCACACACACTTACACACACTCATACTCACACACTCACACACACTTACACACACTCATACTCACACTCATACTCACACACTTACACACTCACACACACACTCACACACACTTACACACACACACACACACTCACACACACTTACACACACTGATTACAATAATCTCTCCCAACCACTGTTTGGCGAGATTAATAAACCAGTAGTTCCTATGAATCAGATTGTGAATCTACATTTTCCACATTTATTTCTGTTGCTACTTAATAGTAACACATTTTAATTGAATCCTGTCACCCATGGTTAGCTATTGAGCTAACAGTAGCTAGCATGCTAACATTAATTGTCCATGCATGAACATTACAGGGTGTTCAGTTCGCCTGCTGTTGAACTCCTTTGGTGCAAAAACACACAGATATAAAAGATAAGGTAAAAAAAAACAAAACATAAATAACATATATGAATATTTTAGTGAAAACTATTGAAATGTATAATAGGTAGTAAAAATAAAAATGTACAGTAGAGAAGGAATGACAGTAGTAGAATAAATATATAAATATATTTCACAGGTGAACAGTCTTATTATTATCTCCACCAAGGAGGTTATGTTTTTGTCTGTCTGTCTGTCTGTTAGTCTGTCTGTCTGTTAGTCTGTCTGTCTGTTAGCAAGCTAAAAGTTATGGGTGTATTTAATGACATTTTCAGGGTAGGTTGGTGATGGGGAGATCGAGAAATTATTAGATTTTGGTGGTGATCCGGTGTGAGGGGGTCTGCGCTCTCTGAGTGCTTTTCTCGTTATAATAGTCTTAATAGTCTTATAGTCCTAATAGTCTTATAGTCCTAATAGTCCTAATAGTCTTATAGTCCTAATTGTCTTATAGTCCTAATAGTCTTATAGTGCTAATAGTCTTATAGTCTTAATAGTCTTAATAGTCTTATAGTCCTAATTGTCTTATAGTCCTAATAGTCTTATAGTCCTAATAGTCTTATAGTCCTAATAGTCTTAATAGTCTTATAGTCCTAATAGTCTTATAGTCCTAATAGTCTTATAGTCCTAATAGTCTTATAGTCCTAATAGTCTTATAGTCCTAATAGTCTTATAGTCCTAATAGTCCTAATAGTCTAATAGTCCTAATAGTCTTATTGTCTAATAGTCTTATAGTCTCAATAGTCTTAATAATCTTAATAGTCCTAATAGTCCTAATAGTCTCAATAGTCTTAATAGTCTTACAGTCTCAATAGTCTTAATAATCTTAATAGTCCTAATAGTCCTAATAGTCTTATAGTCTTAATAGTCTAATAGTCTTGTCTTAATAATCTTAATAGTCTTAATAGTCTCAATAGTCTTATAATCTTAATAGTCTCAATAGTCTTAATAATGTTAATAGTCTCATAGTCTTAATAATCTTAATAGTCTTAATAGTCTCAATAGTCTTAATAATGTTAATAGTCTCAATAGTCCTTAATAATCTTAATAGTCCTTAATAGTCTCAATAGTCTTAATAATGTTAATAGTCTCAATAGTCTTAATAATCTTAATAGTCTTAATAGTCTCAATAGTCTTAATAATGTTAATAGTCTCAATAGTCTTAATAATCTTAATAGTCTCAATAGTCTTAATAATGTTAATAGTCTCAATAGTCTTAATAATCTTAATAATCTTAATAGTCTTAATAGTCTTAATAGTCTCAATAGTCTTAATAATGTTAATAGTCTCAATAGTCTTAATAATCTTAATAGTCTTAATAATCTTAATAGTCTTAATAATGTTAATAGTCTCAATAGTCTTAATAATCTTAATAGTCTTAATAATCTTAATAGTCTTAATAATGTTAATAGTCTCAATAGTCTTAATAATCTTAATAGTCTTAATAGTCTCAATAGTCTTAATAATGTTAATAGTCTCAATAGTCTTAATAGTCTCAATAGTCTTAATAATGTTAATAGTCTCAATAGTCTTAATAATCTTAATAGTCTTAATAATCTTAATAGTCCTAATAGTCTTATAGTTGTATTTCTGCAGCTTTTATGTTGAAAGTGTCTTCTTCAGCTTGTTTCCTGTTCCTTTATTTGGCGTGTTTTGAAAGTTTTGTTTTTGTTTCATCATTTGATGTAGTTTTGTGTGTTTTTTACATCATTAGTTCACTTTCATCGTATTGTGTCTTTCATAAATATTAATAATATCAACCCAAACTTCACCGTCCAGTTCCTTCAGTTTTAACTCGGGGCCAAACGTCCATATGGTTTAGTATTCATCATCATATTACCTACAGTTGTTTTTTTTCTCAGTGTGGGCCAGACCCACATTTAACCCATTGTTTCCCTCCAGTAAAAGTCGTCAGTCTTTGTTTTCAGAGTGGGCCTAGTGTGGTTCAGCCAATGTTCTGGATCAGGAGCGTAGCCAGTGTTGTTGCAGCGTCCTCAGTCGTTTGGAGGTGAATAAAGCAGTGATTCATCAGTGTTTCCTCTTCTTCCTCCTGTCCTCCCTACTGTTATCATCCTCCAGCCTATCTCTGCTCAGGAGCTTCCAGCTGCTGCTCAGGAGCAAAAAAAAAAAAAAAAAAAAAAAAAACCCAGCTGAGCTTTGCCAGTTTTCTGTCAGTAACACCAGGCCCAGTGTGAAAAACAAACCCTGAGAAGTCCTGCTGAAGGGAATGACAACCCACACAAGTTCAACAGAACCGACTTCACTGGGTCTGAGCAGCACCACCATACGTCCTACAGTGACACCACTTTATGCTGGGATACTTAAGAGCACAGGTCACACTTGTTTTCTTCAGGGGTCACATTTAGCCTGATTTGACCTTCAAGTCACGTTACTCACCTGGCGGACATTTTTACACTTGAGGGGTACGGACGTTAAACACAAGTACACAGTCCGTATGTCAGCCCCTACGGCCTTTTTGACATTGTTTCGTCCTAAAATATCTGATGTTGCATGAGCTTTTATGAAAAAATTTAGGCTTTTGTTGCTGGAGGAAGTGAACGTTACGATAAATAGTTGTGATGTTCTCTTTTTGTAATAAAAATTAAGTATTTCAAATATATATATATATATATATATATATATATATATATATATATATATATATATATATATATATATATATATATATATATATATATATATATATATATATATATCTATCTATCTCAGTGATGCGCAGGTCGATGTATACACGACCTGCAACAGACGTTTTTTTTTAACTAACCCGCTCACGGCTCAGAAGCCTATAAGTATATATTAAAGTTTAAGGTGGGATTTAAATGTGGGAAGTGAGTCAGAGTTCCTGTTGGGCAGTGGGAGTCAGTTCCAGAGCTGGGGTGCGGCGGCTGCGAAGGCTCGGTCCCCCAAAGTCCGATCCTTGGTGCAGATGATGAGCATGAGGACGTTTGAATGTCCTCTTGTCTGTCCGTCCATGGGAGTGGATCTGTCCTTCACTGTGATTCGCCTCAAGATTTGTTCTTTCCCACTGGGTTTTGGATTTTTTTTTCTTGCTGAGGGTCTAAGGCAGTGCTTCTCATGTTTTAGATATCTCCCTTTTCTTCTTCTTTTTTTGAAAACAAATAATTAAAAAATAAATTGATTAAAAATAAAATTAATAAGTATATTTTTTTTAATAATTTTGTTATTCTTTATTAGAAAATAATTTAATTATGTTCAAATTAAAGAAATAAAATAAAATATCCTCCTTACTCTTTTTAAAATAAAAAACATTTACATTTTAAAATATTTGTTTTTATTAAAAAAAATGAAATAATAAAAAAATAAAAATAAAAACGTATTTTTTAAAGAAAAAATGTAAAAATATAAATAAATAAAAGCTAAAAATATTACGATACATAAAAAATTAAAAGTAATAAATACTAAATAAAATATGTTTAAAAAATGCATTTATATATTTTTTATTATAAATAAATAAAAATAAATATAAAGAACTATCTTTCTTACATCACACTTGGAAGCCATTACATCATTATCAGCTTCTGAAGAACTGATCATTAATTAAACTTAGGTGTGATAGAAGAGGGAGACATCTAAAACCTGCAGGACACTGGGACATGAGGACTGGGTTTGAGAACCACTGGACGAAGGACGGGGGATGCTTGGGACTTCATCTATTTCTGTGTTTGATTGTTCTCTGACGACGTTGTGATTTGGGACTTTATAAATAAAGTTGAATTGAATTAGCAGAAGGTGAGGGGAGGGGCGGTGCTGTTGGAGGAGGGGCCCGGTTATGAAGGGTCATTCCAGGTCCATCCAGTCGACGTCCTGCCATGTATTGGTTCAAACCTGTTAGTTTTAATGAGCACGAAGCCTCGTCCAGATAAATGTGGTCATTAGTGGAACCACCTGTGTCCAGTGAACGGGTCTGAACCAATACATGGTTGGACTGAGACTGGATGGACCTGGAAGGTAAGTTTGAACCGTATAGGGTAGTGGACCTGTTGGAGGAGGGGGTGATATGTTCCCTCCAGCGGACGTGGGTCTGAAGGCGGGCGGCAGAGTTCTGAATGTATTTAAATTTTTGAAGTTGTGTAGAAGGAAGAAGAGGCTGGAGGTGATGATGATGATGACGATGATGATGATGATGAGTATTTCTGCTGTGGAGAGGGGGGGTAAGGGGTGGAGATGTGCAGTGGTGAAAAAAGGATAAAGTATGTTCTGGTGACGACAATGTGTGATTGAAAGTGTTATTTCATGTGTTTTATTATGGATCAGTTCAAAGAGTGATCTAGTAACAGAAGCAGAAAATGGTTCAAATTGTGTCTAATTTTCTTTAGATATTTCAGGTTTTTCACATTTTATTGTTACAGGATAGTTTGTAAATGTCAATATTTTCATAATTTAATATTATTTTTTTTGCACTAAAACGAAGACAAAAAATTGAAGTTGTCATCATTCATAGCCAGAGAAAAAACTGACAAGAATGTGTGTATATGTGTGTATATATATACAGTGAGAGTAAAAAGTATTTGATCCCTTGCTGATTTTGTTGGTTTGCCCACTAATAAAGACATGATCAATCTATACTTTTAATGGTAGATGTATTCTAACATGAAGAGACAGAATATCAAAACGAAAATCAAGAAAATAACTTGAAGGAATATATATGAATTTATTTGTATTTCATTGAGGGAAATAAGTATTTGATCCTCTAGTATGCATTAGGAGTTCTGGCTTTCACAGACCAGTTACACACTCCCAATCAACTTGTTACCTGAATTGAAGACACCTGTTCTAAATAATCACCTGTATAAAAGACACCTGTTCACAGAATCAGACAATCAGACAGATTCCAAACTCTCCAGCATGGGTAAGACTAAAGAACTCTCTCAGGACCTCAGAGACAGGATTGTTGACCTGCACAAATCTGGAATGGGCTACAAAAACATTAGCAAGATGCTGGGTATTAAAGTAACAACCATTGGTGCAATTGTGAGAAAATTTAAGGAGTATAACATGACCATCAATAGACCTCGGTCTGGTGCTCCACAGAAGATTTCACCTCGTGGGGTGGCAATGATCATGAGGACAGTGAGAAATCGGCCTGCAACCACACAGCGGGAGTTAGTGAATGACCTCAAGGCAGCTGGGACCACAGTCACCAGGAAAACAATTGGCAACACTTTGCGCCGCAATGGATTAAAATCCTGCAGTGCCCGAAAGGTACCCCTGCTTAAGAAGGCACATGTGGTGGCTTGCCTAAAGTATGCCAATGATCACCTCAAAGATGCACAAAGTGATTGGGAGAAGGTTCTGTGGTCAGACGAGACCAAAATTTAACTATTTGGCCTAAACTCTACTCGTCATGTGTGGAGGAAGAAAAATGCTGCCTATGATCCCTGGAACACTGTGCCCACCGTCAAGCATGGTGGTGGAAACATTATGTTTTGGGGGTGTTTCTCTGCCAAAGGCACAGGGCTACTTCACCGCATCAGTGGGAAGATGGATGGAGCCATGTACCGAGCAGTCCTGAGGGACAACCTCCTCCCCTCTGCTAGGAAGCTGAAAATGGGCCGTGGCTGGGTCTTCCAACATGACAACGAGCCGAAGCATACAGCAAAGGCAACAAAGGACTGGCTCAAGAAGAACCATATTAAGGTCATGGAGTGGCCCAGCCAGTCTCTGGACCTCAATCCAATCGAAAATCTATGGAGAGAGCTGAAGGTCCAAGTTGCCAAGCGACAGCCCACCAACCTTAATGATTTAGAGGGGATCTGCAAAGAAGAGTGGGCCAAAATTCCCCCTGATATGTGTGCTCACCTTGTGGTTAACTACAACAAGCGTTTGACCGCTGTGCTTGCAAACAAAGGCTTTGCCACCAAGTATTAAGTGCTTTCGGATAGAGGGATCAAATACTTATTTCCCTCAATGAAAAACAAATGAATTAAAATAAATTCTTTGAAGTTATTTTCTGGATTTTCATTTTGATATTCTGTCTCTTCATGTTAGAATACATCTACCATTAAAAGTATAGAATGATCATGTCTTTATTAGTGGGCAAACCAACAAAATCAGCAAGGGATCAAATACTTTTTACTCTCACTGTATATATATATATATATATATATATATATATATATATATATATATATATATATATATATATTATTTTTAGGTTATTATTCTCTTCATTCCAGGGGGATTTTGAACATTTGGTGGGTTGCATTTGGTTCCCGGCTCCATGTTTGAGACCCCTGATTTAAAGTTTTAATTAAGTTGATATAAATAATGACAGGTTAAAATTTTTGTCTTTATTTATTTAATATTATTTTTTGCACTAAAACAAAGAAAAAAAAACATTTAAAGTTGTCATTTATACTGTAGGCATAGTGTAAACTGTGTCTAATTTTCTTTGTTCACATTTGTTCATGTTTTTCACATTTTATTGTTACGATAGTTTGTAAATGTCAATATTTTCACAATTTAATGTTAGTTTTCCCACTAAAACAAAGATGACAAAAAACTTAATTGTCATCAATTATAGGCAAAGAAAAACTGAGAAGAAAATCAGGAGTCATTTAACAGGTTATTATATCTGTATTATATGCAGCAGTTTAAAGCTAAGGTTTTAACTTTAGCTTTTAACGTAACATCGCTCACAGTGTGACTCGTGTTTAACTCATTGACTGTCAGTTATGTTCAGAGTTAGACGGCTCCATACTGCCAAAAACAGGTGTCCCAACACCATGTACTGCCTGGTTCACAGGCGTTCATGTGACATGTTATTAACTTTTAGTATGTACCAAACCATCACACACACACACACACACACACACACACACACACACACACACACACACACACACACACACACACACACTTACCTGCAGTCCTACAGTGACGTCTCCTGAACCTGTCACCTCACTTTTATCATCTGTGGTTGTGACAGACAAACTCTGTGCCAGTGTAAACTGCTTGTATTTTTATTTATTTATTTTTTGTTCCGCTCAATTTCAGCTTCTGCTTCGGCATTTTCTCTCTCACTCTCTCATTTTCTCAACTCGCCAACATCCGTCTTCTTCCAGACACAAATCTACGGTCGTCTTTTATTGGAAAATCCAGTTTCTGTGTCGACAAGGACATAAATACATTGACCATGAGAAAACACAAAAGCGTGTGAAGCGCGCGCGTGTGTGTGTGTGTATGAGCGGACAAAGCAAGTGTTTCCTTTTCTCTGTGACCGACTTTAACGGGTTAATCAGAATCAGAAAGAGTTTTATTGCCATTGTTCGTATAGTACACATGTAGTATACATTTAGGAATTTGTCTCGGTGTAACGCTGCAACATTCAACATATAGTATATCAATAAAAAGAAGAAGAAAAAAAAGAATTTTATATATATATATATATATATATATATATAATTATATATATATATATATATATATATATATATATATATATATATATATATATATATATATATAGTATAAAAATATATATAATAAGCATGCACCAAGATAGAATAAGATCAAAATAAATATAGTGAAAATATGTAATGTACAAGTCAGTGCAAAGGACACAGAGACATTATGTTGGTCATGTGTCCAGTGTTGGCTGGAGGCTCAGTGACCGGCCAAGAGTTTTAATAAATGTCTCTATCCTTACTAGTGACATGACGTGGTGCTAGTTTAACGATAACAGGTTAGTAATAATAATAATAATACTAATGATAATAATGGCTTAATAGGGGCAGCAGTGGGTCGCCCCAATGACTGAGAGGTTGACGGTTCATGTCCCAGCTCTGACTGTCCACATGTCGAAGTGTCCTTGGGCAAGACACTGAATCCTGACTTAGTCTCCCAGTAGGACTGACAGAACCTTAGAGTGTATGAGTGTGTGTGAATGGGTGAATGTGAGGTGGAACAGAACTATAGAAGTGCAGAACATTTACCATTTATCAGATGAGTTCTTAGTTTGTGTGTTGTTCAGACAAACTGGTTCTTTAAGTCATTGGTTACATTTTAATGTTTGGGTTCAATGTGTATGACTCTGGTTGTAATTACATTTTCATTCCTTTTAAATCACACATTTAAATACTGTTTAGGAACTGATACCGTTTTGAAAGTACCAAATTAGTACCTGTATTGAATAAAACTCAGCCCTACTGCTTCCTGTTTGTGAACAGTCACTTCCTGCTACTTCTTGTCTGTTTCTTTCCGTCTTTCCTGTGGGGTGACTCCGCTGACAGGCTGTCGCTGCTGTAGTGGAGGCTGCTGGGAGGCCATGGTGGCAGGGGGTGAATTGGAGGGGGGGGGGGTTCTGATAGAAATAGGTGGTTTATTCTGGAGCCTGCTGGGCCACATCAACCCTTTCTGTTTGTTCCCCCTCCTATGCAGCAGCAGAGGCCGGTGTGGCCGGGCCCAGTTCGGGGACAGATGGTCTCTTCTGGACCCGGGCCACGGCACAGCGCCCTCCGATGGGAGGGGGGGTAGAGGGGGGTGGGGCGAGGCTGGATCGGCCAAGAACAAACCCAGTCTCCTTCTGTTAGAACATTCAGCCCTGTTCAGCTCCAGCTTCACGGATCACATGTCGATAAATTACTACATTTATTTACATTTTATTTGACAAGAAGAGTAAATTTAAAACAGTTTTTAAAATCTGTAACTGATGGAATTTATATACGACGTATGACCATTGTAGTTAGTTTACAGCAGGGGTCCCAAACATGCGGCCCGAGGGACGACTCCATATTTTCTTCTCAGTTTTTTCTTTGCCTATAAATGATGACAACTGCAAATGTTTGTCATTATTTTACTGCAAAAAATAACATTAAATTAAAGGATGAAAATGTGAAAAACCTGAACAAATGTGAACAACCTGAAAAGTCTAAAGAAAATTAGACACAATTTGAACCATTTTCTGCTTCTGTTACTAAGAGTTTAGTGTCTTTGTAGAACTGATCCAAAATAAAACACATGGACTAATGATAAACTGAGGCAGAATATTGATGAAATTGACCTGAATTTTCTTATTTTCTATTTGGATAATTTGTAAAAGTATTTAAATAATTTGTTTTTTTGCACTAAAACAATGACATGAATGTGTAGTTGTCATTATTTGTAGGTTATTATATTATCATTTTACTGGTCCAACCCATTGGAGATCAAATGACTGAATGTGGAAAATGAAGAACAGGAGTTTGAAAGTCCTGGATTACAGACCTGTAAGAAAAAAACACTAACAAACACCTAAACACATTTTAGACTAATACAATTTTCACAAAAGAAGAATTCTCGCGGCAAATTGGAGGAAAGGTTAGTAAACCATGTTTTTTATATAATTTTCGGGTGCTGATTCTGAATATTGTGTTTACCAGGATGAGTTTTAAAACCATCTTATTTGCATATTAAAATGAGATAAATGAGTTTTTCATTTTTTATTATTATTTCTAAATTAATCAGTTAAACATCATAGTATCAGGCTGGAATGTTATATTTCAGTGCAACAATAATGCATGAGTCATAGCAAAATATTCTTTTGACATATTAATAATATATGTGAGTGAAGCTGGTGGGCTACATGTACCACTGGACTTCTTATAAAATGTGTTCAATTAAAAAAAACTTAATTCGCCTATGACTGCTATGCTATTATGCTAATTAGCAGATTTAAAACTCATAATTCTGCTTGGTAAACAACATATTTGGAATCAGCACCCTCAAATTATGGCAAATAGCATGTTTACCGACTTTTACTCAAATATGCCTCGAGACCCGTTTTCTGAAGAACTTTGAGATTTTTGCCAAATATGAGGAAAAGTTGGTAAACCATCTGATTAACATAATTTAAGGGTGGTGATTGTGATTATTGTGTTTATTACCAAACTGGATTTTAAGTAACCCTTGTAAGTTTCATATTAATATGGGACTTGACTGTTGGCATTTTTTTTGAAAGTCGGCCATATTGAATCCATTGGCTTCTGAAATCTAGACAATTAATTTAGACATGCTAGAGCAGCAGTATGCAAGATCTGGTGACAGTCCATCAACCCTTTCAAAAGTTATGGCTCAGATAAAATTCTTCATTCGCCTAGTATGACTGCTATGCTAGTATGCTAATTAGCAGGCGTAACATGCAAAATTCTGATTGGCAAACAAAATATTTGGAATCAGCACCCTCAAATTATGGCAAATAGCATGTTTACTGACTTTTCCTCACATATGCCTCAAGACCTGTTTTCTGAAGAACTTTGAGGTTTTTGCCAAATATGAGGAAAAGTTGGTAAAACATCTGTTTAACATTATTTGAGGGTGATGATTGTGAATATTGTGTTTATTACCAAGCTGGATTTTAAGTGCTAACACTCGTAAGTTTCATATTAATATGGGACTTGGGATTGTTAGCATTGTTTTGAAAGTCGGCCATCTTGAATGTCTTAGCTTCTGAAATCTAGACAAATCATGTACACATGCTAGAGCAGCAGTATACAAGATTTGGTGACAGTCCATCAACCCTTTCAAAAGTTATCGCTCAAAGTTCTTCATTCGCCTCGTGTGACTGCTATGTCATTATGCTAATTAGCAGGCGTAACATGCAAAATTCTGACTGGTAACTAAAATATTTTAAATCGACACCCTCAAATTATGGGAAGTAGCTTGTTTACTGACTTTTCCTCAAATTTGCTGCTCGACCCTAAAAACAAAATGACATTAAACTAATGAAGGTGTGGACACAGGTCCAGGAACAGACGCTGAGAGTCAAGGAAATAACATTAAGACGAAGACGCCGTAGATTAAACCCACATCCACAGCAGATCAACTCTGACTGGATGTGACTTCAGTGCCTCATACACAGATAAACAAGAACATGTGCATCAGAAAACACACCAGACTGTCACTTCCTATCAGCCATGACAGGTCCGTCCACCTCAACCATCACACTGACGTCTGCTGTGGTGACAGTGTTTGAGTTTCTGGATGATCTGTGGGTTTTCTGTTTTAAATCAGGGATCAGTGTCAGTGTGGTGGACAGATCTGGACATTCATGGGAGTAATAGATGTCTTCCCGTAGACAACGTCCTTTGATGTGTCCAGAATGAGGACGTGTGTTCAGAGCGTTCAGACGAAGGCTGCTCCATATTAGCAGAAGTTGGTGTGTGATAATGGTGGACAGATTCAACATTCATTGAAGAGCCATTGTATTAGAGCCATTACACCTCAACATACAGTAAACCGTGCTAAAAAACAATACAATGCACAAAAAAAAAGTACTAAAAATAACCCAAAATACACATAAAAATACAATTAACTGCACTACAAACAAAATGCACTAAAAACAAAACGGAACAAAACAAAAACAAAACAATAAGATGCACTAAAAATAAACCAACTTGCACCAAAAATACACTAAAACTGCACTAAAAACCAATAAAATGTACAAAAAATAAACCAAAATAGACATAAAAATGCACTAAAACTCAAAATGCACATACAAATAAACAAAGATGCACTAACAATGCACTAACAATACACTAGCCTGCACTAAAAAAACAATAACATGTGCTAAGAGATTACAAAATATATTAATAGGTAATATTAATATTATTATTAATAGGATATAATATTACGATATTTGTCGTTCACGTACAGAAATGCCAATTTTATCTTCCAATAAAAATGTTCCTTAACCCACAGAGGCCCAGGTTCACCCACACAGACCCAGGTTAACCCACACAGACCCAGGTTAACCCACACAGACCCAGGTTAACCCACACAGGCCCAGGTTAACCCACACAGGCCCAGGTTCACCCACACAGGCTCAGGTTCACCCACACAGGCTCAGGTTAACCCACACAGGCCCAGGTTCACCCACACAGGCCCAGGTTCACCCACACAGGCTCAGGTTAACCCACAGAGGCCCAGGTTAACCCACACAGACCCAGGTTAACCCACACAGGCCCAGGTTCACCCACACAGGCCCAGGTTAACCCACACAGACCCAGGTTAACCCACACAGGCCCAGGTTCACCCACACAGGCCCAGGTTCACCCACACAGGCTCAGGTTAACCCACACAGACCCAGGTTAACCCACACAGGCCCAGGTTAACCCACACAGACCCAGGTTAACCCACACAGACCCAGGTTCACCCACACAGACCCAGGTTCACCCACACAGGCCCAGGTTAACCCACACAGACCCAGGTTCACCCACACAGACCCAGGTTCACCCACACAGGCCCAGGTTAACCCACACAGACCCAGGTTAACCCACACAGACCCAGGTTAACCCACACAGGCCCAGGTTAACCCACACAGGCCCAGGTTCACCCACACAGGCCCAGGTTCACCCACACAGACCCAGGTTAACCCACACAGACCCAGGTTCACCCACACAGGCCCAGGTTAACCCACACAGACCCAGGTTAACCCACACAGGCCCAGGTTAACCCACACAGACCCAGGTTAACCCACACAGACCCAGGTTAACCCACACAGGCCCAGGTTAACCCACACAGACCCAGGTTCACCCACACAGGCCCAGGTTAACCCACACAGACCCAGGTTAACCCACACAGGCCCAGGTTAACCCACACAGACCCAGGTTAACCCACACAGGCCCAGGTTCACCCACACAGGCCCAGGTTCACCCACACAGGCCCAGGTTCACCCACACAGGCCCAGGTTAACCCACACAGACCCAGGTTAACCCACACAGGCCCAGGTTCACCCACACAGACCCAGGTTCACCCACACAGGCCCAGGTTAACCCACACAGACCCAGGTTAACCCACACAGACCCAGGTTAACCCACACAGGCCCAGGTTAACCCACACAGACCCAGGTTAACCCACACAGGCCCAGGTTCACCCACACAGGCCCAGGTTCACCCACACAGGCCCAGGTTCACCCACACAGGCCCAGGTTAACCCACACAGACCCAGGTTAACCCACACAGGCCCAGGTTCACCCACACAGACCCAGGTTCACCCACACAGGCCCAGGTTAACCCACACAGACCCAGGTTAACCCACACAGACCCAGATCTACATTAGTGTCAGTTCTGTATGTGTTTAGAACCTTTCTGAAGTCATTCAGTGTAAATCTGCTATTTTTATATTTGTATTGATGGTGTAAATGTTCATAAAAGTTTGTAGTGAAGTTGAAGGTTATTTAAAAAAAGTGTGTGTAGCAACAAGTGTCGTGTACCCCTCAACGTCTTTGGAAGGTTCAGGGTGAATAAGGCCTGTCGTGATAACAATATTTTTACATTATATTGTGCAGCCTTAGTCCAGACCCTCATGGCAGACAATAGCTGTTTATGTGAATGTGCAGAAGGGGGTGGGGTAGGGGGTGGACTGATATTAGATGGATGCACCAGTAAATCAATCATTGTAAAGATGATCAGGACAATGATTGGCTGGAGTTTCCTTTGGTTCTACCCTCTAGACTGGACTAAACATTTCTGTTGTTTGCAAACGTTCTATTTCAGTGTGTGATATGGGAGCATGAAGAGGTTGGTAAAAAATGTTCCAAAAAAAGACCTCCCACCCCACCTTTAAGATCTCTTTGAAAAAATGTGCACAGAACACATTTTCTGTTATACTTTAAAGAACTCTGGTCCAGTTCTAATGGTGGTTTATTAAAGCCAGGTCTGAGTGGGCATGTGAAGTGGTCCATGCTGCTGCTGTTCATCTCATATCTAATAACAGTTTTCCATTAGTATTGCTTGATGTTCATTAAATTTGTATTAGAACAGACTCTGCTCCGTGTTCTTGTCCAGGTTTACACAGACTCGTGCATCTTTTATCTCGGTATGTGACGGTCTGCTTCTCTGCGCTCACTGCTCTTTGTTCTGACTTGGAAAAGGAGTGAAAATCTGTTGTGGTGTCTATTTAAATTCTCAGATCACCCTGAAACAACTAAAGGACAATGGCGGCGTGCAGCCTGGCAGCCGCTGGGCTCGGCGCTGGGCTGGGCGCCAGCTGGCCGACCGGCCGGTTCGGAGACTCCCGTTTGGAGGAGCCCCGCCTCCCTCCTGCTCCTCCAGCTCTGAAACCAAACAAACCAGAAACTCTGTCCAACATCGGAACAGAAGTGCTTTTATTTTCACAACATAACTTGGCCACAGTACCCCATCAGCGATCCGTCCAAGCCTCCGTCAGCTCCATGGTTTGATGGATCGCTGTCGGTAATTATGTTAATGTTGGCACGTAAAGGTCGTCATTCCAGAGCAGCAGCTGTAATTTTATTTTATCAGAGGCTGTCATCTTAATGCATTATTTGACACTGGAATTTAGAGGAGTTACAGCTGATGCATGACTCCTATTTAGTATCAGAAGCTAAAGCATCAAGGTTTAATCTAAGGATGGACCCATCTGACTTTTGTTTTGTTCCTATGCCAGTACTGATGCTGCGACCTCGTGCATTAGTCAGTACCTGATAACGATATGATATCATTTCTAATCTAAGAAGCTCCCTTACCTGCTGTAGTTTGGCTGAAAAACCTCTGTGACTAATGCAGGGGTCTCAAAGTCATTATCTTTTAGGGGACACATTCAGCCTGGTTTGATCTCCAGTGGACCAACCCAGGAAAATAATAGAATAATAAGCTAACCTTCCCCAAAATGATGAAAATACTTAGTTTTATAAAATATCCAAATGCTAGCCTAGCAGCGCTATCCCTATTCATCACATGTATGGGTCTATTGGTGCTTCATAGTCAGGGGAGGCGGGGCTAAAAGGTTGTTTTCAAATCCCTCTGTATGTAATAGGACGATACTACAACCAATCAGCGTAATCTTTAGGATGACGTAGTTAGAGCGCAGAAAGATAACGGAGGAGTCTGGAGAAAGTTAGAAATGACTAAACAAAATGGTGGATTATGGAGCATAATGACTGTTGTCGCTTCGGTCACGAAAAATTTAAAGATTTGATGTTTTTTCACATTCTTCACTCATCATTGATAAAAGGAAATCTACACCCGTTGTTGTTCTTCTTCTATGGTTGTTTCTGGTTGTTTCTCTTAGAATCATTGCAACATCACTTTGTTAACCCCGCCCTCTGACTCTATACTTCACTGTGATTCGTCGGCCAGTTTCAGGGAAATCTAGCCAAAAGTTACATTGAGCGAAACTAGACTACTACGCTAGCACATTAGATTTGCTGCCGCTAGGAGTCTAGCGTGGCTAGGCTAACAAACCAGTAAAATAATAGCATAATAGCCTATAAATAATGACAACCCCCCCGCCCCCAAAATTATGAAAATACTTAGTTTTATTCAGTATAAAGTATGCAAATACAAAATATGTGAATAACTTAAAAAAGGGCAATTTTAACAATATTCTCTCTGAACTTATCATTTCTACATATGCCCATTATGGATCAGATCCTACAAAGACACAAACTATAGTTTATAAATGTATCTTCATAATTTAATGTTAGTTTTTCCACTAGGTTGTTATGCTCTTCAGGCCAGGGTCCGTATTGGAACCTTTGGCGGGCTGCATTTGGCCCCCGGGCCACATGTTTGAGACCCCTGTTTGAGTTTAGAGAAAACCAGCCAATTCATATTGGTTTAGTTTACATTAAAAGGATGCATTATTTATTCCTTTGCAGTTGATTGTTAATAGTAAAAGAGCCAAAACAAAGCTGATGATTATTAAGAGAAAATGTGTTCAGTAATTTCCGGATATACTTTTACTCTGAAGTCTGTTGAAATAGAAAGCACCTTGAGATTGTGTTGACAAAAGAAGAAAAAAACCCCTTTCCAGATGTGGAGTGTCAGTTCTGTGTTTGTGTTCTGTAGCTGCAGCACGTTTAATAATGAAGGTTCAGTTTGAGCAGCGAACAGCCTCCACGTCCCACTGCCGTCAGATCCATGTTTCTGTCGGCGTTTCAACAACTCCACTGCGCTCTGGACATGCATGACAGAGCCTGTGTCACAGAAATTTAAAGGAGAAGGACGAGTCTTACGGATCGATTGCTTCTACAGAACCCTGATCCAGCTAAAATATCGATGTCAGGGTTGATATCCCATCATAATATCGAATCTTAAGTTGAATCAATCGATCTGTGTTGGAAAAACACCAGGATCCATTTGAATGCAGAGCAGAACTGGACCTTGAAGGCATCAGAGCCAGATGCATTCATGTACAGATTCTGAGAGGCAGCTCAGGAAGGCGAAGAAACCAAACATTTAGCTTTTAAATGAACATGTGAAGACAGACACACAGCTGCTCTGGTTCTGTTCAAGGGATTCTCTGGAAAAGTCAGTTTAGCTCATTTTTTAGATGAGATGAAGGCGTTCTGCTGTCATTTATAGTTTATTATTTATGTATAGTATCCTACAAAAGTACAATACCGTGATATGTACTATGTACCGCTAGTGGCTGAGATGATACTGGGATATACATATTTGGACATAACACCTATTATTAGTCAATATTATCTGATGTGGATGCTGCTGGTGTAGTAGCATGTCTGCAGGACCAGGTAGTTATTAATATCATCAGCCTCAATTGTTGGAAAATCATTGGGTTCTGTCAAAAACTCATTAATTTTCATAAGATACGGGTCACGTCCATTAATTTTTTTTAACTGTATGTATCTGCGTTTGGACACTGGATCTGAATCCGTACAATAAACACACTCTTCAATGGTTTCCTCCATAGCTACAGTCTCCATGGTTACTTCCTGCCCTCCAGCTGAAATTGCAACGTCATCATAGTCACATGACTGGACTCTACCCATTGGATTTCCCGTGACCTCCATCTCCTCCCTGGGCTCCTGGATGGGGCTCGGTTCTGCTCGGTCCTTCCCTTTGTCTGGATCCACATATGGTTAATATTAGAACATTTCAACATGTGCACAGAATGAAAACAATTTACCACTTTCGCTTTCTGTCGGGTAAAAACTTTAATGTGAAACAGAGTCAGATCAAGGGAGCCCCCCCCCCCCCTCACACACACACACACACACACACACACACCCCTATGTTTCAGCTGTGACATTCCACATGAAGCTACTGTGAACTCAACCTGAATCAAAATAAGCAGAGGTGAACAGAGCACCATCCTCAGACCCTCTTCAGTAAACTGTAAAGTCTGGGGTTTTAATGTAGACCAACTTTAGTGCGATCTGATTGGTCCTATCAGACGGCACGTTTACATGCACTTAGTCTGACTGACATGGACGTTTTCAAACACCTGTGTCCTCCTTAGTTGGACTGGAATGGAAAATATGTAGTTTTAGAAGTGGGACTAACCAGGTCAGATAATGTGGTTCTAATGGAGCTTCTCCAACCTTAGCTCCACCTACTGACTGGCCTGGACACGCCCCCTTACAGCACGTGACCAGAGTCACCATGACAACATGTATGTTACTGTAATAAATCAGTTTGAAACTAAATATACTGAGCTGCTGCATGGTTGTGGTCTGTATCTTCATGGTTGTGGTCTATATCTTCATGGTTGTGGTCTATATCTTCATGGTTGTGGTCTGTATCTTCATGGTTGTGGTCCGTATCTTCATGGTTGTGGTCTGTATCTTCATGGTTGTGGTCTGTATCTTCATGGTTGTGGTCCGTATCTTCATGGTTGTGGTCTGTATCTTTATGGTTGTGGTCCGTATCTTCATGGTTGTGGTCTGTATCTTCATGGTTGTGGTCTGTATCTTCATGGTTGTGGTCCGTATCTTCATGGTTGTGGTCCCCATCTTCGTGGTTGTGGTCCATATTTTCGTGCGTCGTTTTCAAATATATTTCTTGTGGTCTGAGTTGTGGGCGGGTTAGTTAAAAAAGCGATCGGTTGCGGGTTGGTTGTACATCGACCCACACATCACTGATGTCATGCTAACACTTACAACCATGTTCTTATTGGACATGATAGGGCGGCTGTGGTTCAGTTGGTAGAGCGGGTCGTCCAATGACTGAAGGGTTGCCAGTTCACATCCTAGCTCTGGCTGTCCACATGTCGAAGTGTCCTTGGGCAAAGACACTGAACCCTGCCTTAGTCTCCCAGTAGGACTGACAGAAACCTACTGGTGTATGAGTGTGTGTGAATGGGTGAATGTGAGGCTAATGTAAAGAGCTTTGAACCATGAAGGTGGAAAAGAACTATAGAAGAGCAGAACATTTATCCTGTTTTCATTTTCATGTCGTTGCATCTTTTGTCAATAATATAAAACCACCATCACTCATCATCTGGTTCCTTTAACTTTCATCAGGACAAAACATCAGCCTGTTAAAGTTGAGGACGTAATGATTTGACATTTCCAGGGATAACAGTCAGATATATCTGTACCTTCCGGCTCTAAATGAAAGCCATTCCTCTGGCCTGTGGGTGACAGCAGAACAAAAGACAGCAACCAAAACCCCCCCCCCAAACCACAAAGTCCACAGTAAAGCACACATATCTTTTGTTGAATTTTGAGGCTGTTGACAGACGAGGTGTGTGGAGGAACAGAATTTATTTATGTGTGCCCCCCCCCCCCCCCCATTTCCAGCTGTGAGTGTCTGACTGTTTGACTTTTATGTCTGATGGAGACACTTGGTGTATTCACAGTAAAGTAATGTGTTCATATTCAGGATATACATGTGTCTGTGGTTGGAGTTGGAACATAAAATACATATTGTCAAAGTCTAAAATGAGTCCATTTGTACTGATAATGTGTTGTGTGTTTGATATTTGTCAGAATACGAATGGAAGTTACCAAATCAAAAATCACATTTACGAAATGAAAAAGTTAGGAGTACAGTGTCTTCAATACGAATGTGAACTTCTCAACAAAATGAACAAAATAAGCAATAGAATTAATGAGAATGTACAAAATAAACAACAAAATGTAAAAAATAAGTAATAAAATGCATGAAAATTTACAAAATAAGCAATAAAACATCAAAAATCACATTGAAAAGTTTGAACAGTGACTTCAGTATGAATATGAATTTCTCAGATTTTCAGAAAGTGTCCAAAATGTGTCATTCTGTCTCTTTTCTGTGTTTAATGGATAATGTCTGTGACGTGATGACGTAACTGACACTTTCTGAAACGTATAAACAACAGTGTCCTCCTGAATTTTAATTTATGCATGTATTTCATTCCTTATTTTGTTCATTTGTTACTTTTTACAGGTAATGGTTTTGCTGGCGTTGCTTTATTTGTTTGTTTGTTTGTTTGTGTCCAAGATAACTAAAAAGTTATGGATGGATTTTTGATTTTCAGGGTAGGTTGGTAATGGGGGGAGATCTGGAAATGATTAGATTTTGGTGGTGGTGGTGGTGGTGGCGGGGGGGGGGGGGGGTCTACCTTGGCGAAGGTCTGTGCTCTGAGTGTTTTTCTACTTTTGTACATTTTCATTCATTTTATTACATATTTTGTTGCTTATTTTGTTAATTTTATTGAGAAATTCATATTCGTACTGTCCATGTACTGCTAACTTTTCGTTTCGTTTTGTTGCTTATTTTGTTTGTTTTACTAAGAAAGTCGTATTTGTACTGAAGAAGGTTTACTCCTAACCTTTAATTTTTTTAATGTAATATTTGATGTGGTAACTTTTTGATTCGTATTCTGACAAAATATCAAACACACACAACATATTATCAGTACAAATGGACTCATTTTAGAGTTTGACAATATTTATATTATGCTCAACTACCACCACAGACACATGCAGATCCCAAATATGCACACATTACTTTAATGTGAATATGCTTAGTCTTGCTTTATGTGTTTTTTTGTGCTTCTCGCTGCCGTGTCTGTACTTTTGTGTGGATGTGAAGACAGAGGGTCCATGAAAAGCCTCTTCTGAAGCGTCTCCCACCAGAGGTCTGACCCCTGGAGACACCCAGGGGTCGGTCTGATGGGGGCTGCACCTGGGCGCTTGTGCTTGGACGTGGCTGGACAGGGACGTTTCCCACAGTGCATTGTGGCTTTGCTGTGTCTGACCTGGTTTTTCATGTGTGCAGACTGTTCTGTCCATGGACCGGGTCTGTGTGCACTCAAACGTATAAAACCAAAAGCCTCTAATCATCCCTTGCTTCACTTCAGATTCAGAATAGACTCAGGTTTATCCACAGTATCTGCATCTCCTCCACTCTGCACTGTGTGTGTGTGTGTGTATGTGTGTGTGTGTGTGTGTGTGTGTGTGTCCATGTATTCCTATCTTTATGAGGACATTGATATGTTTACACAGTCACACCATGGGGACCTCTGACTCTATGGGGACTGAAATTTAGGTCCCCACGAGGGTTTTATATAAAGGTCTCCACTAGTAAAATAGAAATGATGTGGTCCTATAAATACATTACCGTATTTGCCAGACTATAAGGCACACTTAAAACATTAATTTCCTTCAAAAAAAACAACAGTTTTATAATTCAGAGCGCCTTATATATGGATTAATTCTAGTAGTGTTTAGAATTTTGATTAAATTTTTATCTCCTGATTTTGATGTTTTTGGCTTTTCATTTAACAATTTCAAAATTTTCTCTCAGAATTTTGAGGTTTTAATCTCATAATTTTGACTTGTAATCTAATTTTAGATTTTTATCTCATGAATTAGACTTTTTTATCTCATGATTTTATCTTCACTAATGTACCTTATAGTCCAGTGCACATTCTATATGAAAACTCCAAAAAATAAACATTCAGTGACAGTTCGCCTTATGTTCCAGTGCACCTTATAATGTGGAAAATACGGTAATTAGGTTTTTTTTCTGGAAGTCTCCATAAAGCATGGGGGAAGCAGGTGCAAAGTGAAGGAAAAAAAGCCAAATTCCATGAATGCGTTCACATACTTGGATGATTCTGAGATTTACTGTGGCTGTATGATTTAGGCAAAAAGAAGTATTTATTTATTTTATTATGATTTTCATTAATCTCACCCAAACAATTTTGGGTACGGGTTTGTAAAGTGGACCCACGTGGGTCAGTCCACCAGTACTTCAGTCACATGACTCAGTCAGTCCCTGGTGAATCTCCTGTTGTCATGTCTTTAAAAATACCTCTGTAAACTCTGACCTCTGACCCCTAACCCTCTGTAAACCAGACACCAGCATAACATCAGAAATAGTTTTTATCAAATCAGTGGATATAGTTTCAGTGACATTAGTGTTTTTAGACATGAACATGTTGATCAGTTGATTTTCCTCCAAAAGAGTCAATAACTGTATTTTCTGTCTCACCTCAGTGTTATGCTCAGTGTATTCTCACATTTACAGGAATAAGTAAACTTTGACATTTTTATCTTTTATTTTGTCTTTGAGGGAAAGTAAGTTTTGAATTTTAAATATGAGCAGAGTTTTACAAACCTGTTAAATTAGTCACAAGTGATTATTAGTTTTACATTTCATTAATATCAGTTATCTACAGGTATATTATCATTAATATCAGTTATCTACAGGTATATTATCATTAATATCAGTTATCTACAGGTATATTATCATTAATATCAGTTATCTACAGGTATATTATCATTAATATCAGTTATCTACAGGTATATTATCATTAATATCAGTTATCTACAGGTATATTATCATTAATATCAGTTATCTACAGGTATATTATCATTAATATCAGTTATCTACAGGTATATTATCATTAATATCAGTTATCTACAGGTATATTATCATTAATATCAGTTATCTACAGGTATATTATCATTAATATCAGTTATCTACAGGTATATTATCATTAATATCAGTTATCTACAGGTATATTATCATTAATATCAGTTATCTACAGGTATATTATCATTAATATCAGTTATCTACAGGTATATTATCATTAATATCAGTTATCTACAGGTATATTATCATTAATATCAGTTATCTACAGGTATATTATCATTAATGTCAGTTATCTACAGGTATATTATCATTAATATCAGTTATCTACAGGTATATTATCATTAATATCAGTTATCTACAGGTACAGTATATTGTAAAGACTTCAGTTTATGTTGTTTGAATGTACGTTCCTGGTCTATTGTCCGTGTGACACTAAATAAACAAAAGGATATGGATTTAAATTTATATTTGTCTATTTCTCTTCTCAGTAACATAAAATAAGATAAAATAAGTCCTTGCAGTTAAATTGTCAATTTGTATTTAATCAAACTAAACTGAATTGGTTCGATTCGAATCGTACCTAATTGTATTAAATCATACTGAATCGAATCTTACGGAATCGTTCGCTACTTTTTATGAATCGCCTTGAATTGGATCTTAGTCTGTGAATCGAGATTCAAATCGGATCGTTGTGAGTGAAAGATTCACACCCCTACTGGATATATAATAATATTACAACCACTGACACATATATACATATAATGAAATTATCATTGTTGTAAAAGGTCAAAGGTCAAGGTCGCATTAGAATAATGGTCAAAACCACATTATTGGTTCTTATTCAAGTACAGGTTGTCATAGAAACTTGAGATTGGCAAAAAACAATAGGGGTGAGATTAGGCATTCTCTGAATACTAGTCTAAGCAGGAAGTCCCATGGTGGAAGAAAAAATAAAGCACATGTGCAAATAACGCCTTCATACTCAACAAGATGGAACTGAATGATGTGATATGAAATATGAAACAAAAGATGAAAAAATACAAGACAACAGGCTAAGATAAAACCAGTTGAAGAGACCAGACCAGACCAGACCAGACCAGATTAGATCAGACCAGATCAGACCAGATCAGACCAGACCAGATGACCTGATGGTGCTCATCCTGAATAAACTCATCTCCTCTTTGTGTCTCATGTCATCTACTTCCTCGTCTGTTTCTCCGACAGACCAGGTTTTTCATCATCCTCTCTCTCCTGTGTTGTCGTGGTAACTACCCTGTGGCGACGTCAAAGTCAGTTTTATCTGCGTTTTGGATATTGCCACCGCAGGCCCCGCCCATAGCCACAAATAACACAACCCGCAGATTAGAAAGTGTCACAGAGAAGGAGAGGGAGGGACGAGGGAGGCGTTTAATTCAACTAACCAATCCTTAATGGACGCCCATGTCACAGTGCCATCATTTTCCTCTGAAGTGTTTTAATGCGCTGGCGTTGGACTCTCATAGACCTACTTAACCTACATAAATATCTGCCTGTTAAACTGTGGGCTGGATGTGGCTCGACGGCTCTGATAAGGCAGCTGGCTGGAACTCATTTCATTGGTTTCCTAACCTCCCGCTGCGGGTGTGACCCTTCATTCACACCGGCCATTAAAACGCCAGCGTCGGCCCCTCGCAGGCGTGTTGGGTTGGTGGTCTGGACACAATAGGACGGGGTGGCGCTGCATGATTGAGTTCTAACAGGCCCACATACGGCGGGTTCAGGAAGGGGAGGGATCGGAGCGGGACAGCAGGGCTTTAGCATCGGGGCTAATTTCAGAGTCAGCTGGTGGCAGATTCCTCCCTGATGTGAGGGTGAATTGTAGAAGCAGGAGTTGAAAGAGGAGCAGAGTGAATGGTGGGTTTTTGGTTTTGAATTGATCCACACTTTCCTTAGCTGTGGTTCATACACGCTGACGGACACACACAGCATCCACAACCCTCTCCAAAGAGCTTTTCTGGTTGTCAAGGTACTTGGGAAGAAGCAGCAGAGGGTTTCCCAGGCCCCGATAATGAACTCTGTAGGACCGGCACAGCCAATTAACGGTTTAATTACACAAACGTCTTTGAGCAATGTTTGGCAAAAGTCCCGTTCTTTTCTCAAACCAGTTCCTCTTCTGCCCCAAACCCAGAAAAACCTCATGTCAGAGGCAATAATGCCAATAATGTAATAACATGTTTTCATTGTAGGTCATGGTATAAATGCAGAGGTTAACAGATGAAAATATATCCAGTCATTATGTGTTAGAAATATGAACAATAAAATAGTAAAGTACACTGTAAATACTACTATAGTGAAGTAATCTGTACTATATTATCCCGGCTAAAAATGTAAACTAATAATGTAAGCTAATGATGTAGGCTAATAATTTAGGCTAATAATCTGAGCTAATAGTGTAGATTAATAATGTAGACTAATAATGTAATCTTAATAATATAATAATAATGTAAGCTAATGATGTAGGCCAACAGCAGATTTGGTCAACCCTCAATATTTAGACATTTTCTTACATGAATATAAAAAATAAAATTAATTAAAACCCAATTAGGTACATTATCGACAGTTATTACATTATCAAAGTTTTTTGTATGAGGTTAATAATGTAATAACCTGCCAATAATGTAATATGCTACCTTATGTTTAAAATGGGGCCCAAATTCTTACATTTTTGGCGGTTATTCCATTTTGGGTTGCAACACTCCCTGCATGTGAACACAAATATCTACACATTATTTGTACATTTTCCAGAACGATTTGTCTGCATTGAAGTTATGTGCTAATGTTGTTTCAATGTGCGTCTGATTTCAGTGTAAACAGTTCAAATGAAACAAAGTGAAAAATGGACCAAGACTGGAATAATGGAACAGCCTGGTATTTATTATTGTCATCAGATACACTTTATTCAGAGAACATGCGATGAAGGGATGAAAGACTTTGAAATAGGAATCCTATATTTATAGTTAAAGGAAATGAATAAGAACAAAAACATAATGAAAAAAACAAAAGAAATAAACAGCAGCAATTTCCAAGAGTCATAAATGAGTGTTTATTTCATTAATATTTCTGTGTTCTTCATTGTTATTGAATACATTGTTTGTTGGTTCTATTTAAAAAGATACAGACACACACAAATACAGACACACACAGACAGACAGACACACAGACAGACAGACACACAGACAGACGGACAGACACACAGACAGACAGACAGACAGACAGACAGACACACAGACGGACAGACAGACATACAGACACAGACACACACAGACACACAGACAGACAGACACACAGACAGACAGACACACAGACAGACAGACACACAGACAGACAGACACACAGACAGACAGACAGACAGACAGACAGACAGACAGACAGACACAGACAGACAGACAGACAGACAGACAGACAGACACAGACACACACAGACAGACACACAGACAGACACACAGACAGACAGACACACAGACAGACAGACACACAGACAGACAGACACACAGACAGACACAGACACACACAGACAGACAGACAGACAGACACAGACACACACAGACAGACAGACAGACAGACAGACAGACAGACACACAGACAGACAGACAGACAGACAGACAGACAGACAGACACAGACAGGTCATTATCAGTAATAAGAGTCGAACATTAACTTTTATTCGAGGTTCAGTGTCAGTTGTTGATGCAGTAGACGTGTCCTACCTCTGCTGTCTGTACTTGCAGTACACTCTGCAGTAAGTACTGCTAGTAAACAGGTTGTACCAGTACTTCTACTCGTCCCAGTCGGTGTGTACTCGTGTGTATGTTTGTACTAGACTTTATCATCCGTCAGATCAGGTTCAGGTTCAACGACGCCGTCACAGTGGAGATGCTCGTGTCTGGTTGCAGTCCTCCACCAGCCCCTCCCATCTGAGATGAATGTAATATCTATTAGCCCCCCCCCCCCCCCCACACACACACACACACACACACACACAGCCCAATCCACCACACACCTAGAACAGCTGCTCACAAAAGCACAGTGAAAGCAGAGCTTCAGTCTGGTTCAGTTCTGCTCCTCAGAGACTGAAACACTAACTCCCCCCCCACCCCCACCCCCTCCTGAGTGGAGTGGCGTGGAATGTGATTGGTTGTTTTTATTGTGGTTTATTAACACTCAGCGTGGTGGCAGTTCAACCTTCAGGTGTGTTTACTTTGTGCTTGGGTTTCTCCTTCCTTTACGTTAATGACAGTGTGACACATAAAAACTGACTCGATATTAAAACCAGGAGGAGGAGGAGCACAGGGGTTAATGCCGACGCTGCCGCTGCCTGGCTCAATGTGTGATGAAGCACATGAGCTGGAAAATTGGTGTAATCATCCTGGCCCCTAACCAGCCCCAGCCCCCCGGAGGTCGAGGCGTCCTGGGGACAAGGCCAGCTACTACTTCCTGTTGGTAGAGAACAGAGAGGCGTTAATATCACCCAATTACAGTCAGTTAATTAAAGATAATTGGTCATAATCACAGTCCTGTGTCGACCCCACAGCGGCAAGCGGGACGGCGGTTTGGTGGAGGTTAAGTCAACATGTTTGACTGTGACCTCAGGTGTAAGAGGTTCGATATGTGGATGACTTTTATAGAACCAGAAGAAAATGGAAAAAGATCGGAGTGGATGCAGGTCGACATGTTTTCTACGTTGATTAAACCTGGTTCAGTTCAGTCTGGACCGGTTCCAGTTTTATTAAACCCAGTCCAGTTCTATTCAGAGTGGTTCTGCATTTATTAAATCTCGTTAAAATTATGCAATAAAAAGTCAGAATTATGTGACAAAAATGCCAAACTATGAGCTAAAAAGTCCAAATGTCAAGTCACTAAGTACAACTAAAATAAATCCATATATAATTAAAGTCTTTTAAGTGCGTTTTATAATCTGGAAAATACAGTATCTTAATATTCTAATTGTGGGACTTGGCGACCCAAAGGCTTCTGGTGTCCTGGGCCACCACCTAGTCTGCCTATTTCATTCATTTAATTTATTTGTTTATTCGAACAGGTAAAATAAAATAAGTAAAACATACAAAGTATTTAATCAGAAGTTAAAACAACACCTCTTTAGTATCCGAAATAGTTATACCTTGTTCGAAAGGGTGTAGGATGAAGTTAACAAAACTTGTCTAGTCCTACCCCTTTGTATTACTCAGTCAGAGCATATATATATATATATATATATATATATACACACATACACACATCCATACACATACACATATACACATCCATATACACATATACATATATACATACATACATACACACTAAACCGAAAAGAAAAGATGCCCTGACTACACCCTAAAAAATGAACCAGAACACATAGTTTTAAAACATGTAGATTCTAAATCCATCCCATGGTCGTAAATGTTGTAAAAGCTGATCAATAAACTCTATAGAATGAACTCGTTCCCAGTTTGAATAAAACTCCTCCTGTTTTTTATTTTATTTAATTGAACGTCTTTGTTGTTGCTGATCAGAAGTGTTTAGTGGATAAATCCTCCCTGTTTGACCCTGAATCTGAAGCTTTCAGTCTGTGATAATGACACTGTTTTACTAAAGGCTGAGTGCTAACAGATGTACGCTGTATTTGTGTTCAGTTAGCGTCTGTTACAACATGTTGAAACAGAACACATGCTTTTTCTGCCTTAAACTCAGTGTTTTGTGAATAAACTGGATCTGCGGTGGTTGTTTGGTCAGAGTATTTCTAATGCTAATGACCCTGGTTGTTTTTACTGAACCTCCTGCCGTGTCAACTGGACTCATCCTGTTGTGGATAAACGGGATTTTCAGCCGTAATTGAATGGATTTGTTGTGTAAATATAAAAATACAAGGTTGTACTGTTTCAGTCATTGACCTCATTCATCCTGGTTATTTTACAGAATATCAGGAATGTTCATCAGGTAAAGGTTTAAAACAGGGGTCTCAAACATGCGGCCCACCAAAGATTCCAATGCAGCCCCTGGGAGGAATTTGCAATGTGTGATAATTTCACAGTCAAGGCTATAGAACTGATTTTAGTTCAGGTAACACATACAGACCACTAAATGTAGTAAGAAATACACTAAAATGCAGTAAAAATACACTAAAATGCACTAAAATTAGAGTAAAATGCAGTAAAAAAAAATTTGTAAAATGCAGTAAAATAGAGTAAAATGAAGTAAGAATACACTAAAATGCAGTAAAAATACACTATAAAACAGGGGTCTCAAACATGCGGCCCACCAAAGGTTCCAGTGTGGCCCCTGGGATGAATTTTCAAAGGTCAATAATTCCACAGTCAAAGCTGTGGAAGTGATTTTAGTTCAGGTAACACATACAGACCAATATTATCTACAGTCAAATAACAGAAAAACCTACAACATGATGTGATGTGAAAAAACATTTGAAATGATGTCGATAATGACAGCCGCAAATTTTTATTTGTTTTAGTGGAAAAAAATAACATGAAAATATGTAAATATTGACATTTATAAACTATAATGTAAGAATCAAATATGAAAAACCTGAACAAGTATGAACAACATGAAATGTCTAAAGAAAATTCACTACAATTTCTTCATGTAAAAATATGTTGAAGCAAAACATATATATATATATATATATATATATATATATATATATATATATATATATATGAATAATAATTTCATCAACATTGAGGAGATGATCAGACTGTTGTTCTGATTATTCTGATTTAATGTTGGAAAGTTTGTCAATTTATTCTCCTCTTAAAAGATTTTTAGTTATTTGTTAATTTTCTTGATTTTTTTTTTTAATTTTTATCCTTTTTTTTCCCTGAATTTGATGTTTTTTTCAAATTTTTGTTCATTTGTTTCATCATTGTATTAAGTTTCTTGACAATTTTTACATTTTGTGATCATTTAGTACATTATTTTTGGCTAATTTTTGGCCCCCCCCCCCCACTGCAGTGTTCTCATACCGTTGTTTGAAGCGGATATGTGTAGAACACTTTTTGTTTGATTAATGCCATTGCTGATTGTTGCTTCTGATCAGTTTCCTGTGTTTTTAATGTCATTGGACATTTAAGGACATCGTCTTTCTAGTGTTTTTCTTTCTCCATAGTAATCTGTCATGAATCCTTAGTTAAAGTCGTTATTAGTCACAGATCTCCAGTGTACCATGATAAACGTCGTCTATATCTGCTGATGATATTAGGTCTGAGTGACTGCGTCCCGTTGGGTCCTCTGTGAAGGCACTGACAGTTGTGGAGGCTAATGAGGCGTCCGTCCATCCCTGTGTCCCTGTGTCCTGGTCAAATGGACACCACTGATGGACGATTAATGTGAACACAGTGATAGGGTATTAATATCTGCCCTGCTTTAATCAGGACACGATATCACAGGATTATTTTAAGAGCTGGTGAGAAACTCTGGAAGTCCTCTGTCTCTGCACGAACTGGGATGAGACATGTATGTCCAGTGTCCAAATGAGACACCAGTTCACAGTGTAATCAGCCTTCAGTTCCCAGAAGAGAACTGAACTACCCAGAACTAATGGACCTGGTATTATTAGTTTATATATTATTTCTGTATTTTCTGCAATATAAGGCACACTGGAGTATAAGGCACACTGGAGTATAAGGCGAACTGGAGTATAAGATGCACTGGAGTCTAAGATGCAGTGGAGTATAAGATGCAGTGGAGTCTAAGATGCAGTGGAGTCTAAGATGCAGTGGAGTCTAAGATGCAGTGGAGTCTAAGATGCAGTGGAGTCTAAGATGCACTGGAGTCTAAGATGCACTGGAGTCTAAGATGCACTGGAGTCTAAGATGCACTGGAGTCTAAGATGCACTGGAGTCTAAGATGCACTGGAGTCTAAGATGCACTGGAGTCTAAGATGCACTGGAGTCTAAGATGCAGTGGAGTCTAAGATGCAGTGGAGTCTAAGATGCAGTGGAGTATAAGATGCAGTGGAGTATAAGATGCAGTGGAGTATAAGATGCAGTGGAGTATAAGATGCAGTGGAGTATAAGATGCAGTGGAGTATAAGGCGCAGTGGAGTATAAGGCGCAGTGGAGTATAAGGCGCAGTGGAGTATAAGGCGCAGTGGAGTATAAGGCGCAGTGGAGTATAAGGCGCAGTGGAGTATAAGGCGCAGTGGAGTATAAGGCGCAGTGGAGTATAAGGCGCAGTGGAGTATAAGGCGCAGTGGAGTATAAGGCGCAGTGGAGTATAAGGCGCAGTGGAGTATAAGGCGCAGTGGAGTATAAGGCACACTGGAGTATAAGACAGACTGGTGTATAAGGTACACTGGAGCATGAGACGCACTGGAGCATTAGACGCACTGGAGCATTAGACGCACTGGAGCATTAGACGCACTGGAGCATAAGACGCACTGGAGCATAAGACAGACTGGTGTATAAGGCACACTGGAGCATGAGACACACTGGACAACAAATTATGTGTCTAACTACTCTATGAAGTTGGTAGTTTTCCCATGACATGTAAATCAAGTCATTATTTGAGGTATCATTTGCATAGTAAGGTTCTATCATCTGTTGTAGTTTATGTTGAAGTTCTGTGTTTATGGTTTGACGTCCATGCATCGTCTTTACATCGTATGTATTCATTTGACTTGAAGCGGTGATTGTTTGGGGAACAGTTTTGTCTGCATTCAAGCGTTCACATTAGCATTTCCTGTCAGCGCTCATGGTGTGAGTGTGTTGTGTTGTCATGACAGTGTGTCACTTCCATTGTTCCTCCTGTTGTCAGTGGAGTGGAAAAGCCTCTGCTCAAGGGTTAGTGTCGATAACGCTGTTTGCACAGGTGGAACTTTTCGCTGTCGATGTGAAAAGACGCCGTTGGAACAGATTAGCACTCGGCTCCGCAAACCTGGAGAATGTTTGGATTAAGGCTGCACAATATACCGCCAAAATATTGTTGTTGCGATAATGCAGATGACCGTATTTGTATCACTAAGGTGTTTAAAATGTATATTTTGTATTTGTATTTGTATCCCAACCCCTGGTATTGTTTTTGACTTGGTTTTTGTGTTTGTTTAATTGACAAAATCGAGATTTGGTAAATTGTTGATCAGTAGTGTTTGTTTGTTTTTGTTTGTTTGTTTTTGTTTGTTTGTTTGTGAGTAGCTTTACACAAAAAATGGATGGACACAGTTTGTTCTTTTCATGATATAATGAAAAATAAAAAAACTGTAATTTTTTTTATTCACTTTTCTGTTTTTTAAATAACCCTCAACTTTAATACAAACTTTTATGAACATTTACACAATCAGTAAATGAAATATAAAAACTAAATGATGATGAATGAACATACAGAACTGACACTAATGTAGACCTGGGTCTGTGTGGGTTAACCTGGGTCTGTGTGGGTTAACCTGGGTCTGTGTGGGTTAACCTGGGTCTGTGTGGGTTAACCTGGGTCTGTGTGGGTTAACCTGGGTCTGTGTGGGTTAACCTGGGTCTGTGTGGGTTAACCTGGGTCTGTGTGGGTTAACCTGGGTCTGTGTGGGTTAACCTGGGTCTATGTGGCTTAACATGGGTCTGCGTGGGTTAACCTGGGTCTGTGTGGGTTAACATGGGTCTGCGTGGGTTAACCTGGGTCTGTGTGGGTTAACCTGGGTCTGTGTGGGTTAACCTGGGTCTATGTGGGTTAACCTGGGCCTGTGTGGGTTAACCTGGGCCTGTGTGGGTTAACCTGGGTCTACGTGGGTTAACCTGGGTCTATGTGGGTTAACCTGGGCCTGTGTGGGTTAACATGGGTCTGTGTGGGTTAACCTGGGTCTATGTGGGTTAACCTGGGCCTGTGTGGGTTAACCTGGGTCTGTGTGGGTTAACATGGGTCTACGTGGGTTAACCTGGGTCTGTATGGGTTAACCTAGGTCTGTGTGGGTTAACCTGGGTCTGTGTGGGTTAACCTGGGTCTGTGTGGGTTAACCTGGGTCTGTGTGGGTTAACCTGGGTCTGTGTGGGTTAACCTGGGCCTGTGTGGGTTAACCTGGGCCTGTGTGGGTTAACCTGGGTCTGTGTGGGTTAACCTGGGTCTGTGTGGGTTAACCTGGGTCTGTGTGGGTTAACCTGGGTCTGTGTGGGTTAACATGGGTCTGTGTGGGTTAACATGCGTCTGCGTGGGTTAACCTGGGTCTGCGTGGGTTAACCTGGGTCTGCGTGGGTTAACCTGGGTCTGCGTGGGTTAACCTAGGTCTGCGTGGGTTAACCTGGGTCTGTGTGGGTTAACATGGGTCTGCGTGGGTTAACCTGGGTCTGTGTGTGTTAACCTGGGTCGGCATAGGTTAAGGAACATTTTTATTAGAAGATGAAATTGTCATTTCTGGACGTGAACAACAAATATTGCAATATTAGGTTCTTCACTTTACTGTACACCCTTATCGTATATCGCAAGTTTTGCTAATATCGTGCAGCCCCAGTTGGGATTGGGACCGGTTTTAGGAGTGAATGGGTTCTGGTTCTGGTTCAGTTAGGTTTTATTGTCAGTCATCATGTGGAGTCACTTTAACATGAGCTTAAACATTATTATTTACCAGGTCCAGATGGAAGTTGTGTTGGGACACTCAGAAAAGTGTTACCATTTAAATTGTCAACAAAGTTAATTCAAATAATTGAATAGATTTAAAGTTTTTCAACTTTGATTAAAAACCTTTGATTTTATTAAATACATTTAAACATAACAATTAAATCGAAAATAGATTTAAAGTCAGATTTAGCTCATGTTGATGGTGAATAAACGGCTCTTATTTAGCGCTTTTATCTAAAGTGTTTTACGTTCACACTCGACACCAGTAGGTGCTGCTGCCATGTAAGGCGCTGCCAGGCCCCCCAGGACCAGTGCAGGGTTCAGGGTCTTTGCCCAAGGACACTTCAACACATTGTATGTTGAGTAAATACAAATCAATTTTAGGGGGAAAACTGTCCAGTATTTACTAGTTATCTGGAAAATATGAATTTAGATATACCAAATATCTGCAAAAAAATAATTTAGACTTAATAAGATGCAATGAATTAATTTCAGTGATTTTCAGCTGATATCATTCAAACAGAAATGAGTCAAATGCACTTGATAAATAATTAAAATGTAATTAACTCAACATAACAATAAACCAAACCTTTATTTTTTCATGTAAAGTCCAACTGGTTTGTAGCTCATTGGCTTCTTCATCACTCGCACATGGAATGTTTTTTAACGTTCCTGCAGTTTTAACTGTCATATATGACTCAAAACGGCAAAATCTAAATTTCTCGGTGTTCGTCCAAATAGTGTGATTTGTATATATATATATATATATATATGTACTCCCAATCATCTAAAAATGAGCTAAACTTATTTTTGCTTCAGATAATCCCTTTAACTATATCCATAAATGTTAACAGTTTGGATTTTATCCAAAATAAACCTGTACATTTTTTATTTATCTTGCCAACAGATAAACGAACAGACCCTGGTGAGAACGTAACCACTTCTATTCCTTGGCAGAATAATTCTACAACTATTCTAAGACCTCTCCTCTGGACAAATCATGCAGTTCTACTTCTTTAGATTGAAATAAGTCCAAGGATACCAGTAGCTCTCAGACTTAGCACTTGCATTTCTCAGAGCGAAGGTCAGGCGCTCCATCATATAAGCCCCTCCCCCTCCTCTCTCTTTCCTTTCTGAAATAGACGGAGGCTCCTTACTCAGACATTTTCTGCTTATTGCTTTTTTGAAATTGACTAATAGAATTTGTTTTGTGTATCTGTCTTGTTTCTTTATGTTGGTAAATTCCCTAAATACAAAAAAAAACCTGACAGAACAGTCTATATCTGAACCTCAAATTGATCTGATTTCTTTGATCACATTTCCTCAAAACATTAGTAGATTTTCCATTAACCTTCAAATTGCACAAATAAAACATTTATCTACTGGAAAAAAACAAGAATTTGGACAAAGCCCTTTGACAAAGAGATGGTTTTTCAGGTGTAGCACAAATGGTGTGTTTGGCACAACTGCAACAGAAAGACGTTTTTAACGACAGTAGTCGGGTGAATGGGAATAAATGAAACAGGCTCGGAAACAAAGTGGATCCAGATGCAAGACTGATACAAACATAGAGTGAAAACTGTATATTTAAGGTTGATGAGTTACTGTTATGATCGTCTGGGGACTCGTGATCTGAACAACAACTAGGGGACAAAGATAAAGTACAGATATTTAAATACATGTAAAGAGTATAAAGTACATATATTTATATAAATGTAAAGAGTATAAAGTACATATATTTATATAAATGTAAAGAGTATAAAGTACATATATTTATATAAATGTAAAGAGTATAAAGTACAGATATTTAAATACATGTAAAGAGTATAAAGTACATATATTTATATAAATGTAAAGAGTATAAAGTACATATATTTATATAAATGTAAAGAGTATAAAGTACATATATTTATATAAATGTAAAGAGTATAAAGTACATATATTTATATAAATGTAAAGAGTATAAAGTACAGATATTTAAATACATGTAAAGAGTATAAAGTACATATATTTATATAAATGTAAAGAGTATAAAGTACAGATATTTATATAAATGTAAAGAGTATAAAGTACAGATATTTATATAAATGTAAAGAGTATAAAGTACATATATTTATATAAATGTAAAGAGTATAAAGTACATATATTTATATCAATGTAAAGAGTATAAAGTACAGATATTTATATCAATGTAAAGAGTATAAAGTAAAGATATTTATATAAATGTAAAGAGTATAAAGTACAGATATTTATATAAATATAAAGAGTCAAAGTAAAAAGTAAAAATAAATACTCATGTGAGTTGTCTACTCTGCTGCTCATATCACTCAGGTTAGCTAGCGGATGCCTCTTCAGATGGTCGTGCCATTTTTTTTCATCTAAGGTGAAGTATTTCCACACATGTGATGTGTGTGTGTGTCACTCTGTTTAGTTCAGTCAGACCCACCACCCCCTGTTTTACCTGCAGCAGCCATGTCTGCTCTGGGTTAGATCTGACTGGTCTGTGTTTACGTACAGAGAGAGAGAAAGAATAACATGAGACTTGTCGACTTCTCCAAATTTAAGTCGACTTGTGCTACAGGAGTCGCATAGTCTCTGTTAATGTGCTAATATATATATATATATATATATATATATATATATATATATATATATATATATATATATATATATATATATATATATATCTCCACACTTGTCCAGAAATGTCATTTATTTCTCTTCTAAACATATGTAGTTCTAAGGATCGTTCTTCAACAGAACTCAGAAACACAAAACACGAGGTGCGTTCACCAGTGTAGGAACCTTTCGTAGGTCCTATCACCTTTTTAGTTCCTGGAACCCGTTTGCCCCTTTTCCCACAGCTGTGGTTCAGTTGGTAGAGTGGGTCGTCCAATGACGGAAGGGTTGGCGGTTCGCATCCTGGCTCTGTCTGTCCACATGTCCAAGTGTCCTTGGGCAAAGACACTGAACCCTTAGTCTCCCAGTAGGACTGACAGAACCTTAGAACCTACTGGTGTGAGTGTGTGTGAATGGGTGAATGTGAGGCTAATGTAAAGAGCTTTGAACCATGAAGGAGGAACAGAACTACAGAAGTGCAGTCTGTATCCAACGGAAAAGCGACTTTTGAAAGTGTAAAATGCTCCCAAAACCTGTGCAGATATCCAGCAGATGTTTTAGAACTCACCCTCCAACAGTGACTGATGTTTTTTTAATATTCAATGTAAACCTAGGACCCAGCTTTCACTCAGACACATTTATAAGAACCCCTGTAAGCATGTTAAATCCACCTGGCTCAGGTTCAGAACTCATCCCGGACTCCTCCACATGTTGTAAAGTCACAGCGGTTAATTCCACAGGTGGGAGTGTTTGTCTTCTGCTCTACTCCCACTTCAGTCTTTTCACAGATAGAAGTCATTTGTATCCAGATGAAAAAGGCCTCAGTCACCGTTGTTCATTGTTCTGCAGCAAAACGTTCCATTATTCATCATTTGTTGAGCGTAGCGGCATATTTCCCACAGCAGTTCGTCGACACTACATTATGCATTTACATGACACGATACAATTCGCCAGTGTCTCGCCAGTGTTCACTGTTAAAATGTGTGATGTGACGGAATCATCCAGAAGTTCAGACTCCCGTTGCTTTGGCAGGAAATCTGACAGAGAAGGTGTTCTTATGAATCTTTCAGTCCACATTTAGCTCATGCATGTATTACTGTCATTAACCTGCATTTGGCCCAGGAACAAGCACTAACTCTTCTATTTTTGGGTTCTGACTCGTCCCCTGTGGTCTGATCTGGTCTGGCTTTGGGCTAATCTTGACGTGGCCCACATTTTTCCTTCCTCTACTTTTTACTCCTTCACTGTAAATGACACAGATGTAAACCAGTGCCGTAAACCTCCACATCCATGGGTTAGGAACGCACAATATATCATAAAAATATTAGGTAACACTTTATAATACCTACACACAATTCACTGTTTAACTATTTGTTACCTATTTGTGTATGAACAATACATTAACAATTTATCATAAACAAAGCATTTGTTAAAGGTGTCATTCCACTGAAAACCACTTTTCCACGCTCCTTTTGGAATCTGATGGGTCACCCCAGGTTACCAACAGATGCTGCGTTGGCTGCGTGGTGTGTCCCCTTCACTGGATGGATTTACCATCATTCATACAAAACAACACAGAGAAACAAGCGACTTAAGTCTGTCCACTACATGTCATGAGGACATTGGCATCACCCACGTGGGGTTAAGCCCATCCCCCATTGCAGTGAATCTGAAGTAGCATTAGCATTAGCATCTGCAAGAGAAGACGGCGCCACAGCAACTGCTGCACAAACTGGTTCATGTGCTCTCTGTGGAAATAAAGCATAATTTTTTTCCCTGCATGTTTTCAAAACAAGCGATGACACCAAACCTAGCTGGATGTTACTCTGGGATGGTAAACACACACAGGGTGAGAGGGGAGGGGGGGTGTTCCTTCACTCATTCTGACGCAATCAAAGACGCCTCATCACCGTGTCATGGACCTGTATGAGGAAGTAGCGGTAAACTCTGTTGTTCCACCTGCAGTCATTTTTCTACCGTGAAAAAACAGCTGGAAACAAAACAATCTGGACATTTTTTTATGGAACTGTAAATGGGTCTGTATGGGTTAACATGGGTCTGTATGTGTTAACATGGGTCTGTATGGGTTAACCTGGGCCTGTATGGGTTAACATGGGTCTGTATGGGTTAACATGGGTCTGTGTGGGTTAACCTGGGTCTGTGTGGGTTAACCTGGGCCTGTGTGGGTTAACCTGGGCCTGTGTGGGTTAACCTGGGTCTGTGTGGGTTAACCTAGGTCTGTGTGGGTTAACCTGGGTCTGTATGGGTTAACCTGGGCCTGTGTGGGTTAACCTGGGTCCGTGTGGGTTAACCTGGGTCCGTGTGGGTTAACCTGGGCCTGTGTGGGTTAACCTGGGACCGTGTGGGTTAACCTGGGACCGTGTGGGTTAACCTGGGTCTGTGTGGGTTAACCTGGGCCTGTGTGGGTTAACCTGGGCCTGTGTGGGTTAACCTGGTCCTGTGTGGGTTAACCTGGGCCTGTGTGGGTTAACCTGGGTCTGTGTGGGTTAACCTGGGTCTGTGTGGGTTAACCTGGGTCCGTGTGGGTTAACCTGGGCCTGTGTGAGTTAACCTGGGTCCGTGCGGGTTAACCTGGGTCCGTGTGGGTTAACCTGGGTCCGTGTGGGTTAACCTGGGCCTGTGTGGGTTAACCTGGGTCTGTGTGGGTTAACCTGGGTCTGTGTGGGTTAACCTAGGTCTGTGTGGGTTAACCTGGGTCTGTATGGGTTAACCTGGGCCTGTGTGGGTTAACCTGGGTCCGTGTGGGTTAACCTGGGTCCGTGTGGGTTAACCTGGGCCTGTGTGGGTTAACCTGGGACCGTGTGGGTTAACCTGGGCCTGTGTGGGTTAACCTGGGCCTGTGTGGGTTAACCTGGGTCTGTGTGGGTTAACCTGGGTCTGTGTGGGTTAACCTGGGTCCGTGTGGGTTAACCTGGGTCTGTGTGGGTTAACCTGGGCCTGTGTGGGTTAACCTGGGTCTATCACAGTATTATAGTATTAATATTACTCTCTTATATCACTTATCTAACATGGTGCAGCCTTATCATGGATCCACTTCATGATAAAGGTTTGTTTCATCTGAACTGAAACACAAGTGAAACTGTTTTCTGTTTTTTTTTGTTTTTTTTTACAACTCGTGGGGTTTTCATATGATCCCAACTGTGAAGAAAAAGAAAAGAAGCATTTAGGTCTAAGTCCAGGCCTGGTGTTCTGTGGACAAGGGTGTCACATGAGGTCAGTGTCCTGCAACAGAATCAATGGATCAGATGGATGTTTGTGTCGGTATCAGAACAAAGAACCAGGTTTTAATCTGGACCATTTAACAATAATGATGATTAATGGGACCGCGTTATAGCAGGACAATACTGTGATAATTATTGTGGACGACTAAAAGTGCCAACATTAAATAAAAAGAATACATTATTAAATAATTAACGACATTTAAATTACATTTAAATTACATTTAAATTACATTTAAATTCATAAATGTGTTATTAAATTAATTCATTAAGATACCAATTCATTTGAGGTAAAAACATATATTATTATTATTATTATTATTATTATTATCATTATTTCACTAACTAATTAATTATTTCCTGCTCATTGTGTTGCAGTGGATCATGAATATGTTTAATCTTTCAACCTCATCAATCAAAGTCAGTGGGCGGGGCTAACACAAATCTAGTCAAATCCAGTCCATTGGGAGTGTCGGAGCTAGAGTCTAGATTTTTATCAGTCGTCAATAAAATTTAGTTTCCTAAAGCATGTAAACAAACGTAGAGGTTAAAGGTCACCCAGTGTATGGGAATGTGTTCCTAAGGTCTGCATCAATGATTTATGTGGAATCCATTTGACTGGTGTTAAGACCCGCCCACTGACTTTGATGGATGAGGTTGACGGATAAATTCATGATTCACTGCAACACAAGGAGCAGAAAATAATTAATTAGTAAAATTATATATATGTATATATATATATATATATATATATATATATATATATATACACATACATTTTTTTTACCTAAAATAATTGGTATTTTAATGAATTAATGACACATTTATGTATTTAATTCCAATTTTAATTGATGAATGCTACATTTTATTATTTATTTAATGATGAATTTATGTATTTAATGTTGGCAGTTTTAGTCCTCCATAAATCACATCGCCAAATAGTTCTGGGTTTTTTCAGACACCGCTGGGTATATCTTTGTGTGAATGTGATAACTTGATATTTGATTTATAAATTCCATGTTTTTCATATCGCTGAATATATATATAAAAAAAAATTCAATCATCAATATCATGTAAATGTAACAATATTTACAACATACACCTAGACATATGCATTTATTAATTTTAAACACTCTTAAGACTAACATGAATAATATGATAAACAAAGATGACAAAGATGACACTCAACTTCCAAACATTCTCACTCATAACATGCCTCAAAAAAAATCCCACAACTTTTTTTTCTAATTTCAAAAGACATTTTTCTGGAAACATAACTAATTATAAGTTTGGTGTTGATTATTGTATTTAGAATTTTTTTGACCGTTTTGTCATATTTTCTTGTTAACACCTTTTACATTATTTTTACAGTTTTTTTCTGGTTTCATATTTGGACATACTTTTTACTCATTCCTTATTTTCCATCTTTAATATTATTTTTTTCTTGTTATATCCTATTTTGTCCTTAAATCATTACTTTTATTTTTAATAGTAAATCTAAAGTTAATCAACATTAATGTAGGATTTAAACTCCTCTGTTTCTGTTAGAAATGAACCATGTCCTCTGACAGGATCACAATTCCATTTTTGTCGCATCACTCAGTTTGTCCATGATTATTTGTTTCCTGTGTCCCATAGTTTTGTTTTTTTTATTTTTGTCTTTTTGTCCGAACCTGATGCCTGCTGAACCAGACGTTCAGGGACTAAACAGAGTAAAAATGGAAAGTATTCGACCTTCCGTCTTTGTCTGTGACATCAGAACCACCTGAGAACAAACCGAGCTTCTGGTCAAGGACGAGCCGAGCAGTGTTCCCGTCGTGTCCTCAGATGTTCAGGTTAATGAAGGAAACTGCTGATTTCAGCTTTTTATCAGTTGGCGTCATTTGTCCACCGAAAAGGTGAAGCTAGAGTTGTTCTATGACCGATTCAGTTCACTGTAGCTCAGATAAAGAGTGGAAGTGGATCTGCTGTTGCAGGGCCGGTTCTGGTCAATGTGGTGCCCAAGCCGAACACACCTCTTTCATTTCTGCGGAATTAGAAATTAGCATCTGTAAACGTAGTGTCGTACATCTGACCGAGTATGTCCATGAATAATCACTGTCAATGTTAAGTTTAATGCGTTATTTACCGTATGTTCCAAACTATAAGGTGCACTGTCAATGAATGGTTTATTTATTTATTTTTCATATATAAGACGCACTGGATCATAAGGTGCATTAAGTGAAGCTAAACAGTCACAATAACTTTCAACCTTGAGTTGTAACACAACACGCACTTATTCTGCTAAATCAAACTTTAATAGTCCAAATTATGAGATAAAAAGTAAAAATTATTAGATAAAATGTCAAACTTATGAGATAACAAGTCAAAATTATGTGACAAAAAGTCAAAATTATGCGATTAAAAAGTCTAAATTATGTGATTAGTCAAAATTCTGTGATAAAAAGTCAAAATGATGCGATAAAAAACTAAAATGATGTGATAAAAAGGCCAAATTTCCAGTCATTAAGCACAATCTGAATTAATCCATATATAGTAAAGTGCACTATGAGAAAACTCTTTTAAGTGCGCCTTGTAGTATCTATACAGTATCTTAATATTCTAATTCTTTGGGACTTGGGGCCCCCAAGGAATCTGGTGCCCTAGGCGACCGCCTAGTCTGTCTACGCCTAACACCGGCCCTGCCCTGTTGAGCACATGGATCCATCCCTCTCATTTCATTTGCAGACTTGATGCCGTAAGAGCTTGGATGAGATGTTGGTACATGTGGATATTTAGCTGAACATCTGCCCTTGCTGCTGTAATTTCCTTCATCACCATCTGTTAGTCATTGGCTGGAAGTACGGACCACGATATGCATCGATCTTGTTATAAACCCATCATCAACCAGCGCCTCTCAAACCCACATCAGCCTTATTTAGTCTTTTGCTCCACATAGTTCCACAACTAATCCAGCCCTACATACCCCATGGTGGAAGTTTAGAACCACATAACAGGCTACACATAATTTAGGTCAGCAATATGATTATTTTTATATCTGAACTGAATGTGCCATGTTTCGAGGTCATTTTGAGGAATATAAACTGCTTTTTTTTCCCCCCTCATGTTTGAAATGAGAAAGTCTTGGCAACAGAGTGTTAACAGTTTCCTGTGTTTGTTTCTGTCCAGGTCCGACTCTTCCAGCTGTCACTCGGCATCGGAGGAACGCCGTGGCAAAACACCGGCTCTGCGGTGCCTCACGCTCGGCCTTGACGTCCAAATGTGGAGCGTCATTCCAGTCGCGCTCTGTGAGTTATGACGACGGCTGCTTCATTAACTCAGGAAAAAGGCTTCTCCTCTGCTCAACACGGAGCAAGTCACATGATGTAATGAGGAAGGGTCCTCAGCCTCTGCTCTTCAGATCTGCCGGCAGGATATGAGTATTTTGAGCCCTGTAACGGACAACGAGTCAAACCTTGTGGGAATTGTGGGAGGCCCAGAAGAATACAGAGGCATGCAGTCGGAGGAGCTGTTCAGCAGGAAGCTCAAATCCTTGAACGGAGGCGTGGGACCGCCCACCTCCAACATGCAGGGCAAATCTGACGGCAAAACCAACGGCACGCCAGCCATGCCCAAGATGGGTGTCAGGGCCAGGGTGACGGAGTGGCCGCCGAGGAAGGACGGCTGGGACGGGAGGCCTTCGCCAAACTACCAGAGCGTGATTCCAGTATTTCAAAATGGCCAACAGGACCACACTGTGGAGATACTGGAGCAGGGGGAGTCAGTCTGTGTGGATGTGGACTACTCTGACAAATACACCCTGAGTGAACTCCTCTGCCATTCCCCACTCAAAGGGCTCCACCCGATTCGCCAACGCAGTAACAGCGATGTCACCATAAGTGACATCGACTCTGAGGACATCATGGACCAGAACGCGGTCAACCCAAACACGGGTGCATCGTTGCACCGGGAGTACGGCAGCACGTCCTCCATCGACCGCCAGGGTCTGAGCGGGGATGGTTTTTTTACAATGCTTCGAGGATATCGAGTTGATACCCTGGACCACCGTAGTATTCCACCGCTAGGTTTTCCAGAGTTGTTGCGCTGTGACGCTGCCTTGTCTCCTAGTTTGCAGACCGCTGCCCAAATTGCAAGGGGAGAGATAGTCCACATTCCAGGATACGACTACATAGACAACTCACTACTGTACAGTCGAGAACGGGAGAAGTCCTTCATGAGACGACTAAAATCAGAATCATCTGAAACGTCTCTATTTAGGAAATTACGGACAATAAAAAGTGAGAGCGATGCTCTACGTCTTTCCATCGAAGATGACCGACGCCCACTCAGTTTTCAGAAATGTTTTGCTCACTACGATGTTCAGAGTGTCCTTTTCAATATCAGTGAGGCAGTGGCGAGCAGAGCTAACCTCAGCCAGAGGAAGAACACGACTACTGGGGCCTCAGCTGCCTCTGCCGGAGTAGGTCCTGGAGCTGGACCTGGTGTTGGTTCTTGTGGTGCTCCTGGACCTGCACCTGGAAGTGGGCTGGACGGTGGAGCAGCAGGATGTAGCGGCGGAAACGCACCAATGTTTGAATCTCCTCTCGGCAGCCGAGAGGACCTGAACCCTAAGGAGAACTTGGACGTCGATGACGGTGACGGGAAGAGCAACACCTTGGTGCTGAGCTGTCCACACTTCAGAAATGAGATTGGCGGTGAAGGCGAGAGGAAAATTTCATTGTCCAGAGCGAACAGTGCCAACTACAGTGGTGTTTCAGAAAGTTGCTCCTTCGAGTCATCTCTAAGTTCCCACTGCACCAATGCAGGAGTGTCGGTCCTGGAGGTTCCTCGGGAAAACCAGCCCATCCACAGGGAGAAGGTCAAACGTTACATCATCGAACACATTGACCTTGGAGCCTACTACTACCACAAGTACTTCTATGGAAAAGGTAAGCGATGCCAATGGTTGACGTGTCTGATTTCAGTTTTCAGTTTTCATAGATGGTGTTGCTGATATGACAGGATGTGATTGATCCTGCTGAGGAGTAGAAATGTTTCCAGGCCAAATCCATTTCCTTGAATGGAGACAATGCTGGATGCTTTGTGAGTGTGAGTTCCCAAGCGGAGCTGCTCGTAGGGTCAGATATCTCGACGGCCCAGTTTATTTCTGTAGAACCAGATGAGTGTTGGTTTGAACAAAAGGCAAGTTGTGCCGAGTTCCAGGGTGTTGGTTTCACTTCCTCAGACAAGCAGCGGTCGCATCTCGCAGATATCGCCCTGAACGCTGCTGAAGCTCTGATTCGTCATGTAAGAAGAGCAAGGCTAGCCGGAGGGTGTCCTGCAGCTGTTCAGGGTGGGGGCCAGGGGCGCCAGGGTGGGGGGTGGGGGTTACGAGGTCAGCAGAACCAGGCCGAGGTCCAGGCATTTCTCATTAAAACACCTACGGTGACCTCGACCATCACATGATCCACGTCTGGTTTTCCCACTGTCTGCTCTCAGCAGATTGAGTTACAACCCCCCCCCCCCCCCCCCCCCCCCCCCCAAATACACACACACACAGAACCCCTACCACCACCCCCAGATAACAGCTGCTTCACCTTTCACACTGAGAGATGCCTCGACCTCCATGAATCCACCATTAAAACACGCCTCAGTGTCACTGTTGGGTCTCGGGTCCAGGTTTATGAGCTCAGCCTGAATCTGAACCAGTTCCACAGACTGAATCTGGGACCTCAAACGCACCACCACTACCATCTCCAGTAACACAGTCAAACTCCTCCCATTAATGGTTTTATTGTGTTTCCATTCTTAGATAAACATTTAAATCACAGGTGTCAAACATAAGGCCTGGGGGCCAAATGCAGCCCGCCAAAGGGTCCAATCTGGCCCATAGGATGAATAACAGTAAAGATATTAATGGTGTAAAAATTATTTAAACTCAGGTTGTACATATAGAATAATTAGATCTCAGTGGGGACAGACCCTCCATCATTAAACCAGTGGTTCAGTGTCACAGCAGTATTTCTAACTATAGCCTCAAATACCTAATATGGGTCAAAATGATCACATTTGAAGTTAAATCCAGGTAAAATGTTTCCTGAACACTTCTGAGTTTTTGTGAAATTCCTACCATGTTCCTTTTGGGAAGAACAACAACTGACTCTGACAGTAATTAAGTCTAAAATAAAGAAAAATCGGCTCAAAACACGACTTTCCTCGGCGCTGGCGTGAGGTATTTCCCTGTTATGTTTGGTACGGTTGGAAAGATCAGGATTCCCTCTAGACAACCCTTAAATAGAAATCTATGGAATTATATATTTGAACTAATGGGAGGCCTCAGAACAAAGCTGTCTCCAGTAAATAAAATCTCTTGTTGCTATGGTGATGTTGAAAAACTGCCTCTGATTGGTTGAATTAGTGTCACACAAAATTTTTAATAAACTTATAAATATAAAAATATAAATATTAATATAAAATCTTAATTTCTAAAATTTAACCCAAGTGACTGGTTTTGTGAGGGAGGGTCACATATAGAATAATTAGATCTCAGTGGGGTCAGACCAGGAAAATAATAATTGCATATAAATAATAATGAAAACTGCAGATTTTCATGAAAAAAAGTCAAATGATAAAATGGTTTATATTAACAAACTGTCTTGAATAAATACCTGAACAAATATAAACCACATGAAATATCTGAGGAGAAGAAAGTGTCATTTTACAAATATTCTGCTTGTTACTAAATGTAGTGAATGTGAACATGTGCAAATGACCAAGGCAGAAAATGGTTAAAATTGCACTTGTTTTTTCTTAAGACATGTGCAGTTGTTGATGTTCTTCACATTTTTAGGGAAACATTATGATTGTAAACATTATCATTATGTCATTTTACTGTTTTTTACTGCTCTGGTCCTTTTGAGGTCATAGTGGGCTGAATGTGGAACTGGACTCCAGTCAGTTTATAAGGAGGTTCTGTTTATGCCAGCGTTTATCTGTCTGTGTTCAAGATAACTGAAAACTTATGACAGATTTGGATGAAATGTTCAGCATAGGTTGGTAATGAGGAGATCTGGAAATGATTAGATTTTGGTGGTGATCAGGGGGGCAGATGCGTGGCGGGTGGGGGGGGTCCTATATCTTGGCGGAGGTCTGCGCTCTCAGAGTGCTTTTCTAGTTCTTTTCTTTTTTGACCTTTTTAGTTACGTTCCTCTTTTCTCTTCTTTTTTTCTTTTATCCTCTCTTTCCTTCTTTTCCATTTTCCTCTTTTCTGTCTTTTCCTCTTTTTCCTTTTTTTTTCCATTTTTCTTTCCTTTCCTTTTTCCTTCTTTTCTATTTTCCCTCTTTTTCTTTCCTTTGCATGTTTCCTTCCTTTCCCTATTTTTCCTTCTTTTCCTCTTTTTTTCCTTCTTTTTCTTCCCTCTCCTGTCAGTAAATGTGTATTTATTATTTGTCAGTTTCTGTGACGTTTGCAAATGTCGTTGAACCACTGAACCTCGATCTGAAGAAAATCACAAATTAAATCTAAATCACAACATCTGGCAGAAAATAAAGAAATTGCAGTTAAATTTTTTTCTTAAACTCCTCCCGCCCCAGTCGGCGCTCTGGTTTCTGGGTCTGTGGATCCGAGGTGTAACTAAAGTGTCTCGTGGCGCTTCAGATGCTCTTCTTTTCCACTCCATGTCTTTTCACAGTCTGTGCACATTGCGCTTTCGCTTTCACCAGGAGGTGTTTCATCGAAGAGACAATCTGCTCGTCACCTCTGGTCGCCACGCCAACGCACACTGCCATGACCGCGTGTCACCACTTTAGGACAAGCTTTTATCAACCTCAGCCTAACATTGATCCCATTGATGGCCTGAAACCTGGCGTCCTTTGGCGCCGGTGTGGTCCCCAGGCGTCGCTAATGGACACGCCGTTCACCTCACACTCGCCGGACAAGTCTCGTTCGGCGATTCACGGACAGAGTGATGGAGGCGCAAAGGGTCAAACATGTGGTCACCACTGAAAAATATATGTCACATCCTGGTTTTAGAGACAGGAAGGAAACGCAGAGTTATTTATGTCTTTAATTTATTAATGTCGCCCAACTTTGGTTGAGAGAGATTAATGTAGTGTTTGTGTGTGTGTGTGTGTGTGTGTGTGTGTGTGTCCACAGAGACATACCATGTTATAACTCAATTAATACTTGAGATATCACCATGAAATTACATATAGCTAATGTGCATCAGATGGAATGATCCGTTTGATTAAGGTCAAAGGTCAAGGTCACAATTAGCTAAAAGGTCAAAATCACATTATCAGTTATAACTCAAGAACAGAGGGTCACAGAACTTTCAGATTGGTACCAAACGATGCAGAATGAAGATTTGTACAATTGTCATAGTTGGTGTCATCACCTACGACCAATAGTTTTTGAGATCTCTGGAGGTCAAAGGTGACATGTCGCAAAATGAACTTGTGTAACACTGTTTATGTGTGTCAAACATATTACACTCACTGATGCATATATACATATAATTATCAATATTGCAAAAAGTGAAAGGTCAAGGTTGCATTATTGTCTCATTCAAGAACAGGTTGTCATAGAAACTTGAGATCGGCACAAAATAGGGGCGAGATTCGGCATTTTCTGAATACTTACTTAAAGAAAGTAAAACTGATTCACTTTGATCTAGTTATTTCTCGACCCTCAACCACATTATGTTCATTTATTTATGGCCTAAATGCAGAGGTGTCAAAGTACTCACATTCTGTACTTGAGTAGAAGTACAGCTACTGGTGTCAAAAAGTACTCTGGTAAAAGTAGAAGTACTGATTCAACTCCTTTTACTGAAGTAAAAGTAAAAAAGTACAACTTCTCAACTGTAATAAATAAAAAACTACAAAGTAAATGAAATAAATGAAACAATACTTACTGAATACTGAGTCTTTTCTGAATATGTAAAGAGTATAAAGTACATATATTTATATAAATGTAAAGAGTATAAAGTACATATATTTATATAAATGTAGAGTATAAAGTACATATATTTATATAAATGTAAAGAGTATAAAGTACATATATTTATATAAATGTAAAGAGTATAAAGTACATATATTTATATAAATGTAAAGAGCATAAAGTACATATATTTATATAAATGTAAAGAGTATAAAGTACAGATATTTACATAAATGTAGGAGTAAAAGTAAAAAAGGCAGAAAAATAAATACAGTACAGATACCTGAAAAATGTACAGTAATGAAGTACTGATGTTGCAGTTTTCACAAAATTAAAACCAATCTACCTGAAACATATAAACATCCAATAACTATTATTGATCAGTTAATTGTATGAATTAAATCTGATGGATCTAAATGTGCCTCAGGAATAGGATCATCCATAAACCCTGGGCTCGGACGTTTCAGTTCATTATCAGATTTATTTCACAGGTGCTTCATATGTTCTGCTGCTAAAACCAAACTTCCTGTCATTGTCTTCAGATCAGGTTTAGTTTTGTTCATTTTATTCAGGATTATATTCAACTTTTGCTGGTTTTTTGTGTGAGTCTTATGACGTAGGATCTAACTTCCTGTCATTGTTTTCTACATGACTTCTGTTTTGTACGTTCTAACACTTTTTCCACATGTTCAGATGACACGAAACGATTAATTCACTGGTTTTTAACTTTGGGTTGGGACCCACATGGGGTCACCTGGAATACAAATGGAGTCCTCTGACATTTCTAGTAATGGATCAAAATAGATAGATGGATGGATGGATGGATGGATGGATGGATGGATAGCCTTTATTGTCATCATACACAAAAGTACAATGAGATTTCAAATTTCAAATAAAAAATAAAAACTTAAAAAACTCCACACATACAGTGGTACCTCAACTTATGTCATTATTTCATCCCAGAAGTGGTTTAGTAGTGGGATTTTTTTCATAAGTAGAGTCACATTTTACATATAAAAGCCCTGATTGGTTCCTAGGCCCCCAATACTACCCCCTAAACTCCTTAAAAATGATAAAAGTATGCACATTTACATGAAATATGTGTTAAAAATAAAAGAAAATTACTTAGTAAACCATTAAAATGAACCAAACATGCAAATCCTCTCCATACCATTGTAGTTGTTTTAATTGTGGTCAGTGTCTTTTGTCCACTTTCACCTTCAGCAGTGTTTGACGGACCACCAATCACTTTCTTTGGGCCAATAATGAATAATGGCAGCGTTAGTGCTTTTACCTCACAGCAAGAAGACCCGGGTTTGGTTCCCAGACGCCTTTCTGTGTGGAGTTTAGATGTTTGTCTCCCTGTGTCTGGATGGGTTTCCTCTGGGTGCTCCAGTTTCCCCATCACTCAAACACATGTTTATTAGGGTCCAATCCTCCAGCAGCTGATTCTGATCATGAGCCTGGATCCATGTCTGGAGATGGTCCCCAGGCGCCACCCATGGGTGCCCACTGCTGCTTAGAAGGATGGCTTAAATGCAGAGGACACATTTCATTAACAATTTGTTTGATGATTAAGGGTTGAACCGGTCCATCGGCCGGACCGTATATCGGGCCGATTTTTGACTTTTTTAAGGCATCGACCAATTAACATATGTGGTTCTGGTGATTTACTTTGTTATTCTACGGCCCTCTAGAACGTCCCGTTAACTTTGAATGACGTCAGCGGGTGGATTTTTTTCGATAACCGCTCGCTGCGCCGTTAACACCCGCTGCCCATGGCAACGGGTTTTGTCACTTCAGATTCACTGTACCATATCACTCCGCAGGTAGTTCGGCCACTTTTAAAGTAAATATTAGCTTGGTTGTAACTGCTAGCTTATCCAATGTTAACATATCCTGATGTTATCCTTACCGTAGTCAGGAAATCAGGGGAAATATCCGTCCTCATCTCGTACAGTATTTCCAGGGGCTGAAGTAAGTATTTTACTCCTCAGTTAACTCCTCTATGCTGGTTTTTAGAAAACAAGGAGCGGTTTCAGTGAGCTTCGTTTTCAGTATTTATTTACAGGAACGGGACAACACCAGCTCTGACCTGACTGTGTACATCCGTCTTTCTCTTTTCTCCGCCTAAAACTCTCTGCACCCCCTTCTGTCTGCCCCGCCTATTTCACAACACTAGTCTGTTAGAGTAGAGACAGTAATAAACTGTAATAACTCGTAGAATAAGCGGGATAATACATGGAACAAGAGTTACTATCGAAAAATATTCCCCTTCGGCGTCGGGGTGTTGTTCGACCCGTCGGGGAATATTTTTCTGACAGTAACTCGTGTTCCATGTATTATCTCTTGCTAATTTCACAGGCGGCTGTGGCTCAGTTGGTAGAGTGGGTCGCCCAATGACCAAGGTTGGCGGGTCGCCTCCCGCCTCTGTCTGTCCACGTGTCAAAGTGTCCTTGGGCAAAGACACTGAACCCTGCCTTAGTGTCCCAGTAGGACGGACAGAACCTCAGAACCTACTGGTGTATGAGTGTGTGTGAATGGGTGAATGTGAGGCTAATGTAAAGAGCTTTGAGCATGTAGATGGAAAAAAACTATAGAAGTGAAGAACATTTACCATTGCGATAAATGGAGAATATATTTCAAAGTGATCCAAGATCTCTTCCGGATCATCGCCAAAATCAAATCATTTGTTCCTTGTGACACCCCCAACATGTTATGACATTTTCATCAAGATCCGTCCATAACGTTTTGAGTCATTTTGCTAACAGACAGACAGACAGACAGACAGACAGACAGACAGACAGACAGACAGACAGACAGACAGACAGACAGACAGACAGACAGACAGACAGACAGACAGACAGACAGACAGACAGACAGACAGACAGACAGACAGACAGACAGACAGACAGACAGACAGACAGACAGACAGACAGACAGACAGACAGACAGACAGACAGACAGACACAGACAGACACACAGGCAGACAGACGCACACAGACAGACACACAGACACACAGACACACAGACACACAGACAGTCATACAATCACACAGACAGACAGACACACAGGCACACAGACAGACAGACAGACAGACAGACAGACACAGACAGACACACAGGCAGACAGACGCACACAGACACACAGACAGACACACAGACACACAGACACACAGACACACAGACAGTCATACAATCACACAGACAGACAGACACACAGGCACACAGACACACAGACAGACAGACAGACAGACGCACAGACAGACAGACAGACGCACAGACAGACAGACAGACGCACAGACAGACAGACAGACGCACAGACAGACAGACAGACAGACAGACAGACGCACAGACAGACAGACAGACAGACGCACAGACAGACAGACAGACAGACAGACGCACAGACAGACAGACAGACGCACAGACAGACAGACAGACGCACAGACAGACAGACGCACAGACAGACAGACGCACAGACAGACAGACGCACAGACAGACAGACGCACAGACAGACAGACGCACAGACAGACAGACGCACAGACAGACAGACGCACAGACAGACAGACGCACAGACAGACAGACAGACAGACAGACACAGACAGACAGACACAGACAGACAGACACAGACAGACAGACACAGACAGACAGACACAGACAGACAGACACAGACAGACAGACAGACAGACAGACAGACACACAGACAGACAGACAGACAGACACACAGACACACAGACAGACAGACAGACACACACAGACAGACACACACAGACAGACACACACAGACAGACAGACACACAGACAGACACAGACACACAGACACACAGACGGACAGACGGACTCTGGCAGAAACAGAGGTAATAATGGAGAACACAGTCATATTAATGACATAACTATGGAATGACTCCTTTAAGACTCCTTTAACACATTAACATGTTGAACATATGGAAGAATCTGGAACTTCTTGTGACGTGTATCTGCACTGATTCGACCTTTTCATCTTTGACGTATGGATGTGTCTGCAGCGCTGTGTGTACAGTGGACAGAAGCTGTGTGTGTGTGTGTGTGTGTGTGTGTGTGTATATATGTTACCAAAGTATTTAAATTCATGTTAGATTTGGGTTTAGTTATTACTGTTAATGTTTGTCCTGGGTCCATAACTCTACTGGTTGTCGGTGCCAAACCTTAATTACTTTAATGTTCTATTAAACCATAATTATCTGTTTTTAATTCACTTTAGACTATTGTGTAATTTGTTGGTTTGGTTGATTTTTTTTTTCCTCCATTTTATCTTATTTTATCTATTTTCATTAGTTGTTCTCATTTTATTCATTTATTTTTCCTTTGGTTTATTTTTTTTGTATTTCTGATTATTTAATTGTATTTTTTTTTCAGATTTGTTCAATTCTTTGACATTTTTTCTTCTGGATAATTCTGTTAGTTTTCTGTAAATCAGACTCATGGTTTTGTCATAATAACTTCTGTTATGATGTGACACTATATAAATGTAATTTGACTTGATTTATTTTGTATTTTGTCTGATTTTCTTCATTCTTTTCATTTCTTTTGACAATTTTTTATTTTCATTGATTGATATATTATTAATTATTTTTGCTTTATTTTTGTTACTTGTATTGATTTATATTTGAAATTTGTGTTCATTACTTAATTATTTGATCTTTTATTTTCATTTTACTTGTGTGAACGACTTATTAATGTTTTTTATTACTGCGTTCACAGTTTGCCAATATTTTCATTTCCTATGTTTATTTGTTTAAATGATTATTTTTTTTAGTTTGGTATAAAACTTTATTCGAGTTAGGGTTTTGTTTCCATGTTATTGGTTATTAAATAAAATATCCATGTTTTACCATAAGTATCTTCATATTGTTATAAATTCTGAGGCTGAATCAGCATCCAATCCATTAAATCACTGTTAATCTTCATGTTAAACGTGGTCGTCATGAGGTTTTACATCATGTTTATTCCACCGTACAAAAGGCTCTGGGGGTCAATAGTGATTATGGGGGGGGGATTAGAACCAGAGGTGTAGAAGTGGGATTGAAAGGGTTAAATAAAACATGCTCTAACTGACACCAACCAATCACTGACCCAGATTCTGCTGCACATTCTCATGACACTAGGGTTACGTCCATATGTCCACGTACGGGTTAATCTGTCCGCCATCGTGTGGACAGTCACATGACCCACGGAAGCACAACATGGATGTGACAGTGATGCATTTAGTTTAATTTGGATGATCGTCTGATACTGTGTTTTTCTGATGTTTGTTCTTAATCTCAGTTTAGTGTGTGTTTTTATTCTGTAGGTTTCGCAGCGTTTTCACTAAAACGTTAAAATCAGGTTTTAACAAGAACCAGTGATGTGTGGGCTGACCTGAAGTGAGCGGGTGCCCGCGGTCATCCGCAGTTACGGGTCATTGAAAAGTAAATTTAATGATGTTTGGGTTGTGGTCGTTGGGGTTGTTTTGTGGTTTGAGATAAACATTAAAATAACCTGTAAATACACTTTATTAACTGAAGTTTAATGAAGGTGTCGTAGAACGTGGTCAGTATCCTACGGTTTGGAGGCAGAGGAAATAGAGTAGGGAGAGTGGAAGTTCTGGAAACAAATAAAAAAAGCAAGGTTTGAGCGTCTCCTAGTGTTTTCGTTTCCATGGAAACCAGGTTCAA